>CAUYRH010084842.1:0-45080 GCA_963574655.1 Perodicticus potto
TATGTGCTGAATTACATTGATAGATTTACGTGTATTGAACCATCCTTGAGACCCTGGGATAAAGCCCACTTGGTCATGGTGTATAATTTGTTTGATGTGTTGCTGGATTCTGTTTGCTAGGATCTTGTTGAATATTTTTGCATCAATATTCATTAGTGCTGTTGGTCTATAATTTTCTTTTCTTGTTGGTTCTTTCCCTGGTTTAGGGGTCAAGGTGCTGTTTGCTTCATAGAATGTGTTGGGTAGTATTTCTTCTTTTTCTATATTTTGGAAGAGGTTTAGTCATATAGGTACTAGTTCTTCTTTAAAGGTTTGGTAGAATTCTGATGTGAAGCCATGTGGTTCTGGGCTTTTCCTTTTAGGGAGATTTTGTATACTTGATGCTATTTCAGGACTTGATATAGGCCTGTTCAACATTTCCACCTGGTTCTGGCTAAGTCTTGGTAGGTGGAGTGCTTCCAAGTATTGGTCAATTTCCTTCAGATTTTTATATTTCTGAGTAAAGTTTCCTGTAATATTCATTAAGTATTTTGTGGATTTTGTGAATTTCGGAGGGGTCTGTCCTTATTTCATCTTTATCATTTCTGATTGATGAAATTAGAGATTGTACTTTTTTTTCATAGTTACGTTAGCCAAAGAATTCATTGAATTCTTGAGGCATCTTTTGGATTATTACTTGAAATTCTAATTCCATCTTTTCCTCCATTCTGTTGATCTTATTTGCTATCCAGATTCTGAATTCGATTTTTTGACATCTCAGCCATTTGTTTATACAGGGGATCTTGTGTTGTGTCTGCCTTGCCGTTCCTTGGTGGAATTGATCTTCTCTGATTATTCATTTTGCCAGATTTTTTACATTGATTCCACCCCATGATTGTTTTTCACTGTTGCCTCTGCCCATCCTCAGAGTTGGGGAAATGTTTGTCCAAGATTGAAGCCTGGTGGCATCACTCTTTTTTTCCTAGAATGTTGTAGGGAGTGACCCTGTGTAGTTTCTCTGGGATTGTACCAGCCAGGGAGTTCTGGCCTAGGGAACAGCTCCCGAGTGCAGCACCCTTGGATCCAGCAGCAGGGCAGGGGATGGTGCACATGGTTCTGGGAGTTCCAGGCGCCCAGTGACTTTGGGAAAGACAGCCCACAGCTCCAGCAGTCTCTGGCTGGGAGGAGGGTTCCACACAGAGGCGGGAAGGGCTCCAGAAGGATAGCTCCAGTCCTGCAGGTTCCGGAGTCCCTGTCCAGATGGTTGGGGCTGGTGCACAGGCAGGAAGGGCATGGGTCAGAGCATGTGGTTTGTGCGGCTCCTGGAGTGCCTGGCCAAAGTCAGGCCTGTGGAGGCCCCATGGGTGCAGGGTTCAGGGCTGCGCAGTTGATGGCGGAGTTCCTGGCCAGAGTCGGGCCTGCAGAGGCCCAGCAGGTGCAGGGCACAGGGCCGTGCGGTGACCTGGCTAGTTCTTAGCCGGGGAAATTCTGGCTGGGGACGGGCCTGGTCTGGCGGGTGCAGGGCAGAGGGCTGGGCCTTTGCTGTTAGAGTCCCTGGCCAAAGGCGGCCTGCGGAGGCCTGGCAGGCGTGGGGCACATGGCTGCGCCATCACTGTGGGAGTGCCTGTCTGGGAGCGAGCTGTGGAGGCCCTACGGTGCGGGATGCAGTCACCGGGAGAGTCCCTGGCTGAGAGTGGCCCTGCAGGGGCCCTGCGGTCAAGGGGCATGGGGCTACACAGTACCCCACGGTGTCCCAAGCTGGAGGCCGGCCTGCAGAAACCCACTGGGCTTCGGGCACGGGGCATGGGGCAGCTCAGTCACTGGCGGATTCCCTGAGTTGGGGGAGGGAGTCTGGCCGGGGTCCCCCCAGAGTTTTTTGCCAGTGGGGCGCTTGGTCTGGCAGGCCGGGAAGGGAGGGGCACTGCTCAAGAACCTCCTCCCTCAGTCTCAGCAGGGATTAGGCTTCTGGTTTGTCAGGTAAGGGGGGAAGGGTGTACTGTAAGTTCAGAATGGTGGGGAAAACTTTAGTTCAGTTTTTCTGCCTAGCAAGAGAGTGTTCAAAGTGACAGCAGGGTCACTCTCAGGAAGTAGACCTCACTTCCCATAGCGCTCTTCCGTGAGGCGAGACAAGAGGGCCATAGTTTACTGCTTGTCTGTAGATAACCTGCAGGAGCAAATGAAGAGAAAAAAGAAAGGAAATAGAAAAACAAAAAAACCACAGCTTTCTTGGGGAAGGGGATGGTCATTTTTCCTTTCAAATGAATTTTGTACCTGAAGCTTGCTTTCTTGGAGTCACAGCTTGCCTCAGCAGAGGTGACCTGCAGTTATCACTTCTCTCTCTTGGCTGGGCTCCCCATCTTTGGCTTAATTGGGCAGTTTCTGGAGGTTATCTTTCCTTTTGGACAGGAGCCTCTTTCGGAAGCTGCTTCTAGTCGGCCATCTTGCTCTGCGCCTCCATCTTTCTTTATGTCTGAATAGCATTCCATGGTATACATATACCACAGTTTATCCATTCTTGGGTTGATGGGCACTTAGGTTGTTTCCACATCTTTGCAATTGTGAATTGAACTGTGATAAACATTCTAGAGCAAATGTCCTTATGGTAATGTTATTTTTCTTCTTCTTCTGGGTAGATACCTAGTGATGGGATTGTGGGATCAAATGGAAGGCCTATTTTTAACTCCTTGAGGATTCTCCATACTTCTTTCCAAAGAGGCTGTATTAGTTTTCAAACCTAAGAGTGATGCTTATGTTCCCTTCTCTCTGCATCCATGCCAGCATCTGAAACTTTGGGACTTCTTGATGTGAACTATTCTTGCTGGAGTTAGGTGATATCTCAAGTGGTTTTGATTTGCATTTCTCTGCGGATTAGGAATGATGAATATTTTTTCATGTATTTGTTAGCCATTCATCTGTCTTCTTCAGAGAACGTTCTATTTAAGTCTTGCCCACTTATAAGTGGGATTATTCGTTCTTTTCTTGTTTATTAGTTTGAGTTCTTGGATAACTCAAACTAATAAACCGATAACTATAATCGGTCCTTTGTCAGATTCATACCATACAAATATCTTCTTCTATACTGAAGATTGTCTGTATGCTTTAGTTTTTATATACTTAGCTACAGAAAAACTTTTTAGCTTAATTATTCCCACTATTTTATTTTAAGTCTTTCTGCAATTGCCAAGGGTTTCTTCTTCATAAATTTTTTTTCCCCTGGTTGATAGCATCAAGAGTTTATCCTCACATGTTCTTCTAGGGGTTTTATTGATTTGTTTCTTAAATTTAAATATTTAATCCAGTGAGAATCAATTTTTGTCAGTGGTGAGAGATATTGGTCCAGTTTTGGTCTTCTACATGTGGATAACCAGTTGTCCTAGCACCATTTATTAAACGGGGGTTCTTTTTCCCCAGTGTGTTCTTTTGTTTGGTTTATTGAACATCAGATGATGATACATGGCTAAGTTCATCTCTAGGTTCTCTTTTCTATTCCATGGATATATAACTCTGTTTTTGTGCCAGTACCATGCAGTTTTGATCACTGTAGATTTGTAGTATAACCTGTAGTCTGATAAATAGATTTGTTTTTATTTCTAAAATTTGCTTTGGATATTCATTTTTTTCTTTTCTTTTTTTTTCTGATTCCATATAAAACAAAGTAGTATTCATTCAAGTTCTTAGAAGTATAACATTGGTACTTTGATGGGAATTGCATTGAATCTATAGATCAATTTGGGTAGTATGAACATTTAACAATGTTGATTCTTCCTCGCCTGAGTGTGGTGTGTTCTTCCATTTGCTCACGTCTTCAGTTATTTCTTTCCTCAGGGTTTTATAGTTCTCTCTGTAGAGAGCCTTCACACCCTTTGTTAGGGATTATCCTAGATTTTTCATTTTGTTTGAAGCTATTGTGAAGGGTATTGTGCCTTGATTTGATTCTCAGCTTGACTATTATTGGCATATATGAAGGTACGGATTTGTGGACATTGATTTTGTATTCCAAGACTAGATAGACGCCATCTACAACAAAACCACAACCAATATTTTTGAATGGAGTAAAACTGAAAGAATTTTCACTTAGAATTGGAAATAGACAGGGGTGTCCACTATTGCCACAGCTATTCAACATTGTACTGGAATTTTTTGCCAATGCAGATGGGCAAGAGAAAGATATCAAGAGTATTCAAATGGGCATAGAAGAGGTTAAACTCTTCCTTTTTGCAGATGATATGATCTTATATTTGGAAAACCCCAGGGTCTCAACCACAAAGCTCCTGGAAGTGATCAAGGAATATATATTTTCTTTATACCAAACATTTACAGCCTTCTACTTTTTTTCTCATTGATCATATTTTCACATTCTTTTACCATACAGGATATTACTGTACTCTGATAATCTCATAATGAAGTATGATTTTATTTCCTTGTGGTTATTATCTATTAAAAATACACTATTGAATTTTGCCAGGGGTTATTATCACATTGATTGTGCTATGGAATCCATCCTCTTGCCATTTTTGAATAATTGCTCAAAATTGGTTCATTTTCTTCCTCTACCAAAAGTCTTTATAAAGTAGTAGTCTTTATTAAGTCTTTTATTAGTAGTAAGTTTCCAAATAGTCTATTTAAAAGTAGCCTGAAGGGATAGAGTTCCTTTGAATGAGGTTGGGGAGTGGGAATGTTAATGGCCCTTCTATTTATGCAGACTCTGAGAGAGGAAATTGAGTAACTAGAATCCAAACTTCTCTATCCAGGAGAGTAAAAGGGAATCTCACCTCTGCCATGCAGACAGTATAGGAGGCAAACTGGTTTTTCTTCTAGAATAGGGGTTCTCATGTTTTAACAAGCAATAAAATTAATGAGGAATCTTTAAAAATTCGTATTTTGATTCCCTGAGTCTGGGGTGGGGTCAGAGTCCTGCGTTTCCAACAAGCTCCCTGGAAATGCTACATTTTCAGTCTGTGGACCACATTTTGAGTCGCACTGTCCAGTAGAAATTGAATGTGAGTCACACATGTGAACTACATAAGTACTTTTAAGTTTTCTAGTAGCTACATTAAAAGCATACTAAAAGAAAAAAGATAGAAATAAGTGAAATTAATTCTAATAATGGATTTTATTTAATCTAATATGCTATCATTTCAAGATTCAATCAATATAAAAATAATTGATAAATTTTTTTTTGAATTAAGTACTTGATATCTGTGTGTATTTTTAACTTATGGCTCATCTCATATTAGATTAGCCACATTTCAGGTGCTTGATAGCTGTGTGTGGCTCCATGGCCGTGGGCTACCACATTGGATAGTATAGCTCTGGGTCTGGAGATACAGATGTTTCTGAACCTGAAAATAACACAAATAACTAATACTTGCTGAGCACTTACTTTGTTCGAGGCACTACTATGAGATGTAAGTGTTGTATAAATGTTTCAATGAATCACCTCATAAGGTCCTTACAACATCCCAGTCACATTAAAGCAGCATTATTATTCCTATTCTACATAGGAAGAGAGAGGAGGCTTGGAGCTGTCAATAACTGGTGGAGTTCACAAGGGCAGGGCCAGGATTCAGATCTAGAACCTGACTCTGGGTCCCACATTGTGGTCTACTGCTCCAGAGCAGAGGGCCTTCCAATGAAAGCAAGTTGACATTCCTGATACTGAATTTTTTGTTTTGTTTTATTTTATTTTCCATTAAGAAAAAGATATATGCAATTAGGTTTTATTGTTTGTGTTAGTTAGGTAACATCAAAGTGGTAGTTGAGTCCTTCACCCAGGAAGTGTGCCCATATACCCTTACATTGTGCCTGTGAGGTGAGAACACACCACATCCCTTCCCTCCTCCCACTTCCTCCTCCCCTTTCTCCCCTTTTTGAATTTAATTGTGTTTTTCTCTCTTGTGGGTGTATAGTTGTTCATCTACTAGTTTCATGATGGATACTTGCTTTTCCATTTTTATGATAATTTATGACCCTGAGTTTTAAATTTATTTTCATGTGATGTGATGTAGTTTTTGTTTTTTTTTTTTTACTATATCCTTAAGCATTTAGAGTATAACTCCCTCCTACAGCTTAGCAGCAGTAGTCTTGGATTGACAGGAATTTAGGTGAGTGGGAAGGCAAAGGTACTCTGTTGGCAAACTGGAAGTGGGTCAAGTGTCAGATGGATCAGCTTCCAAAGGGTGGAGAAGATTTGAAATTCCTCAGGCCATGTGTTGGCACTCTGAGGTATCTCCAAATACAACCCAGCAGCCAGACTTCCACAGCTACAAGGGATGAGGACTGATTTTGTTTATATATCAAAGGGAAACAGCACTATGTGTCCCTCCTTTCCTATGTCAACAGTGGCTGAGGAATTGGTTATATAATTCCCTCTCTGTTCTGGGCTATAATTTATCTGGAACAAGAGGATTAATTTGAGCACCTACACAATCATTTACCTACTTTGAATTTTTATTTCCTCTTAGCCGAGTTGTTTCTATCCTTTTTAGATGTATAACAGGATTTCAGTAATAGCAACAAGGAGGGTTTAAAAGGCAAGTTACTGTCTGGTGCCTAAGAGGGCAGCTCTGGGCCCAGAATGCTGCCCACAGACTTGTACTCCATGCTGGATGTGTGTCCTATCCTTCTTGAACCTCAGATTCTTCTGAGCCTAAAGTAAGGCTGATAAAGTACTGGCCTCACAGGACTGTTCTAAGCATCATGTATAATAGTAAACGTAAAATATTTAGCATAGCACCTTCCCATTAAAAAAAAATCAATAAATGTTAACTTTTAATTAATAATCAATAAATGTTAACTTTTATATTATTTTTGCCACTCTTGCCCTTAGATCTTATTATTCTATACTCAAGCTGAAGGGTAACCTAGTTTTTTTACTGATTTTTCTTACCATACACTTGTAAAGTGCCTGGTCCCCTCTCTTTCTTTAATATTTTTCTAAGCCAAACTTATTCTAAGCTTTAAGCTCTTGTAATATGATTATAATTCCATTCCCAAGCCACTAATGTCTGCTCTTGGCTCTGTCTTCCTCTTTGGAAGTATGTGCAGTTCCTTAAAGGATGTGCTCATTAAAGAGCCTCCTGTGCAAAACATAGTTCCTCCTGTGAAACCTCCTTCCATTGAATCTACTTTGGTGCTCAGGCAAACTGGTGATCAAAACTCCTTTTGAAAAAATAATAATAATAAAAAAAATAATAAAAAAAATTCCTTTTCCGGGGAGCCTATACCTTAATATCCTTGTTAAGAGATACAGCCAATAGTTTTTCTCTTTGGAACTTGCATTTCTAGTCTAGGGTGCAAGCCTATCACAACTCTGCATTTGGGGCTTTTAAACCTTAGTAGTATTCCTCACCAGGCCATTAGAGACTGCTCTTCATCAATACCATCTTCCAACTCTCATTTTCTGCTAGCTTCTTTATACACATATTCTTTTCTCCTTTAAACTCAAAACTTTCTTCATTGTCCCCCCCCCCCCACGGCAGTTCAATTCTTTTTGTGTCAACTATACTACAGTTAGCAAATCAAAATTTGAGGGATAGAAAATCAGTAGCTACATATTGCCACTAAACGGGACTGTGGGGACAACATCTCAGTTGTATATTCCTCATTATAACAATTGCTTAGTATCCATGGTATAGGTGATTTTAATAAAATTAATCAATTTCCTTTAGAAGGATATTTAGAAAATTTTTTCTTATAGCACATAATGTTTAGAAGAGCAACATGTTGTCCTCACATAATATTGAGTTGAACATTGTTCTATACCTTTATTTAAATGAAAGCATTTTCTCTCTGAAAATCACTACAGCCTGGTGATGGACTAAGGACACAGCATATGAACTAATTTGATGTAAGCACTCCAAATTGTATATGAAATGGGCACATTGTATCCCATAAATGAATTAATGTATATATAATCTATATTAATGTATATATAATCTATGTGTTTTTGACTTAATAAAAAAATAACAAAACCAATCAGAAAAATAGAGAGTACCTTAATCTGCCATCATGTGCCCAATTCCCAATACTGTCACAATGGCAATTAAATTTCAACATGAGTTTTACAGGGGGCAAACATTCAAACTGTAGCAGGAGTAGTTTAGTATTCTGAAATTTTCTAGTCAATATTTATATATAAACATTAATGTTTATCTTTTCTCACTTTTATGTCTTTTTAAATGTCATTTCCTGCTCAGCGCCCATAGCTCTTGGTTAAGATACTGAGCACATACACCAAGGCTGGTGGGTTCAAACCCAGCCCCAGCCTGCCAAACAAGAATGACAACTACGATCCAAAAATAGCTGGGCGTTGTGGCAGGAGCCTGTAGTCCCAGCTACGTGGGAGGCTGAGGCAAGAGAATTGCTTAAGCCCAGGAGTTTGAGGTTGCTTTGAGCTGTGACACTACAGCACTCTAATAAGGGCAACAGCTTGAGACTCTGTCTCAAAAAAAAAAAATGTCATTTCCTAGGCAGAAAGTATAGTACAATGTTACGTCATAGCATCTTAGCTGGTATTCTTGACTTGTTTGTGACTTAAATATTTAGATTTTTTTTCAACTCTAAATATGATTTGGTGTGATTTATGTTTGATGGCATTTATTAAGTAATTTTGTTTTTTCCATCCATTTTTGTTTTAAAGATTTGGGTGTTTTATTACTAATAGCCATGAATTTTATGGGTGTGGGGTGTGTATGTGCGTGTGTGCACACAAACATACGCACAGAATGGTGGAGATGAAGTTTGAGTTTCCTACCTCTATCTCTTTATATAGTAAGTCACCTTAACAGATATCCCAATTTTGAATTAGACTTGCATTTTTTAGAAAAAAAATTCTAGCATCCTGTCAAGGTGTATATATAATTGGCCAAAAGGCAGCAAGATGATACTGCATACCTGGGACCTTAAAAAGATGAGCACTAGAAAAAAAGCAAGAAGGGATTGCATAATGCACAGTTATGTCCAGGTTATTCGAGGCTTTTTCAGATTTTTCTCACCATGTCTCTGATCATCTTCTTTTGTGAATACTTACCTCATGTACAACTGGCACTGTGCATGGGAATACCTAATCACATACTTGGTTTTTTATACTCTCTAGCTTTTATATGTAAATCTAATTCCTCCAGTCAAATAATAAACTCCCCACAATGGGGGACCATGTGATCTCTTCTGGGACTGTCTCACAGTGGCTAGAGAAAAGACTGGTTGTTAATAACTGCTTTGCCTTTGAGGAACAGCAGTGAGGTGAAAGAGGGGATTTAGTAGCCAATTAGAGCTCAGCTGGCAAGATTTCCTTGGCAGCCATCTGTGTTAAGGAGATACTTTCTACTCTCAGAATATTTCCTCTTAGGAAGAATGTACTTTTTCCTCTTAAAATTATATTTCTTGTTGCTAAGACCTAAGTGGTCTAATGTGGGCACTTTCACACTGTTTCTATTTAAATTTTTGGACTTTGGTCTCATTAACAAATAAATTTAACTTTTTGACCTTGCCTCTATTAACCTTGTCCTCAGTGTCACTAGTCTTTTTTCATTTTGTGTCTTAGTGTCTTGTTTCTAATAAACTACATTGGTTAATCTCAGACCGTAAGAATGTATTACTGATTAGCTTCCATGTACTAACTTAGTGTGGGATGATATTCTTTTTTGACTAGTCACCTGAATTTATACACACATACATACACTATATATGATATGATATGATATGATATGATATATAATATATATATCATTTGATATATATACACATATATATATCTAGCATAGGTATATATAAATATATATAAATATAAAATACATTTCTTATATACTATTTGTTTTTTTTTTCAAAGTTTTTAATTAACTTTAAGACAATTCACAGGAATTTATGACTAGAGATGCCTTCTTAGTTTAAGATGGAAATTTTAAACCAACCTGACTCTACAGGCACTTGTTCTTTAAGACTGAACATGGGCAGGACCATAGGCAGCATGAACAGAGTCATCATGTAAAGTAGAAAAGTCTCCCCTATCGGGGAAGTATTAGGAAGAGATGCCTTTTTCAGCATAAACTAGAGCAGCGGTTCTCAACCTGTGGGTCGTAACCTGCAGGAACTACATTAAAGGGCCACGGCATTAGGAAGGTTGAGAATCACTAACTACAGGGAACAGCTTCACAAAAAGAGAACAGCCTGTATTTCAGCACCTACTTGCCCCACTGATGAGGCATATGTGAGACCCTGTATACAGGGATCAGAATTTTCAGGAAGCTTCATTCTTTTTCAGATGTACATCAAATCTTTGCTAGCAAACTTTTCTCTTTTATTTAGTAACAGAGCTAGAATTAAATTAGTATAACACCATTATTAATTAATATAATTATTTAACACAATAATGTTCCTTATTTAAATGTCTACACAGTCTACAAAGCCTTTCATTTTAAGTAGAATGTTTATTTCAACTGCTTATGACAAAAAGCCCTGTATGTTTTTTTCTTCATGGCTGAACACACATGCTAATAATGACTGTCTGATAGAAGTAAATGATTCAGACTCCACAACAGAGTTTTTGCCAACTATTTGGGAAGGAGCAGAAGTTCCCATTTCATGAAGAGGAACATCATCATTATAGAATAAATTGAATGTGAAATATAGAAGGGATTGAGCTGTGACAGGATTGAGCAAGGATTTTATTATCTTTTCATTTGACTAGAGGCAGTGTAAATGAATGAAATAAGCACCAAGGCAGGGGATTTTAGGTTGATTTTTATATTGTATGTTGATCTTGGATAAGACTAACCACTGTTGGCCTTGATTTTCTCATTTATAAAAAGAGGATATTATATAAGATTACATAATCATCACGTGCTAAGATTCCAGGAAGGAGCCCATCTCTGCAGAGAGAGGTAGGCCATCAGTTTCTTTGGGATCAGGCTGGTTACTCTTTGAGATATGAAGCTTCCTTAGACCATGCAAATGTCAACTCAGAAGGATTAAGAAATTTATTTTTTCTAAAAATGTAGCATTATATGTTAACTTTTTATTAATATAGATATAAAATAAAATTCTCTAGATGAAAGGTGTCTTATATAATTAGTTGACAATCAATATTTTAGTAGAGAGGCCAATGTTGGCTGTTGCCTGGTATCTGCAACATGTGTTCATGTCTTTGTTCCTGGATAAGAAATATATCAGAAAGCTAGAATAAAAGTCTATGACCTGTTTGGATTCTATTGGGCCAGATGGGAGGAAAGATGGTTCTGGTTCTGGGTAGTAATACTGATGGTTCTCTCATGAGGTACTTCATCATTACCCGCAAGTCCTCACAGGGAGTATCTGAAGGCTGCCTGACTTCTATGCCAAGTTGAGTTCTTCACTGTAATGATCTTGAGCCAACAAAGGTGTTGGGGTTTGAGGGTGTCAGTTACCCAAACCTAGTTGACCTTTTCTGATTACTTGACTGAGCTAGAAATTTCAACCGAGGCATGGTGGTAATTGAAAGCAAAAATGAATGACAACAGAAAATAAAATTGGAGCAGAACAGGCATTGTAAATAGAAAGCAAAAGTAACCTACACAAGTTTCAGTGTAATAATGAAAAATTTTATTTAGGAAGAACAAAGAGAAAGTTTAGAGCACTTCCAAAGAAAGGTGGGAGTGGGTCCATCTCATGATGGAGAGAAGATGAGAGAGAAAGACATAAGGGCCTGCAGGAGTATAAATGCCGTCTCTATTTGACATTGGTTTCAAGTCTTTCACTGGGCTCTCTGTGCCTCCAGGCAGTATTGTCCTTTTCTATTGGTCATTGATTATCTCTTTCTATTGGTTGCTCGTTACCTAGGTTACCTTATACCCACATTCTTATGGGCCTTCTAGACTAACTGGTTCAGCAGGCGGAGTTTTCTTCCTTGAAGCCCTTTCTTTCCCTTTTAAAGGTATATCATCTGAAAAGCCATGACTACTATTCATATTTTCTCCTAGCCCAAAATATTAGCCATGACAAATAGTGTTGTCGTTGAGGTTCACTGATTTGAACACAACAGTATTTGTTAGAGCACCTCAATAAAGTGCAAATATTAAAAATAATGATTGCTATAGCTGTATCTTTTTTATATTATTAAAAAGTCTATATTATTTTGAAAACTTCAACTCAGTTGTCCTTTTAAAATTAGGTAATAAATCTTTCTGAATTAAAGTTTATTTGCGTTTAAAAACCCACAAATATTCATGTTGCTTTTAATATAAAATTATCAAACATAATTTTTAAACGAATCATTGTTTCATTATTTTTGATATTTTTTCTGTACAATTAAAATTTAAAGAAGACAATTGTACTATTTTAAAATACATATACTTGTTCTTTTTATAACCTATTTTGTTCATGATTTAGGTATAGGTGAAAAATTAAAGCATATGCAACTTTTCAACATAGTCTTTTATAATGTAACTGCTGTTTAAGCAAAGAAATTCATAAAATTCAACAGTATATCTGTTGTTGTTAGTCTTCCATATTCATCACATAGATTAGAATTGTATCAAGAATATGGTAAATCTTATTGGCTAATGTGTTATTAAGTATCTCCCACTCATTGCAATAAAAATATTAGCATATAGATAACAATTTCAAACAAAACATGGTACTGTGAAGCACTGTAGTCAAATTAAAAAGATAGATTCCAGTCCACAGCATAGTAATGTGCAATAATTCCAAGAGTTTCAGATCTTTCACCTGAAAGAGCCTGACCTGGTGATAGAGGGAAACCTGTCATCCTGCTGTCTGTGTTCAATTCTTTCCACTGCCATTTAAAAATTATAGAACCTTGGACAGATTTTTTAAACTTTAGTTGTTTTTTTTGGAAACAGAAGATACTAGCAGTACTTACCTTTTAGGGTTGTTTTACTGATTAAGTTAGAATATACTTGGAAATTGCTCAGTACACCAAGTGCTCCATATGAATTCTCACCCATGTGTTTCCAATGGGGGAAAATTGCCCCTAAGAGGACAAAAATTGATTATTAGGGTAAAATGAAATCTTGTGTTTTTTACATATAAAGGGCAAATATACATGTATCAACTATGTATCAAACATGCATTATATATGCAGATATATAGTATATTTGTAGTAAGAAAAATGGGACAATTAAGGAAAGAATGTTCCCTGAGACTACTTAGAGGATATTGAAGGAAAGGGGGAAACACTAAACAGTTGATTTCACCGATGCTCAAAAGCTAAGAGATTTGCCCAGTTCATACAGATAGTGGTAGACTCTCAGGTTAATGTTTTTTAGTGATAACCACTTTCCAACTGGCATTTCACAATCATACTCCATAAATTATTCAGGAGAGTGATTCCCCTACGTGTTAATGGTAAAGATTTCAAAAAGTATAAATCCTATTGCACTCTTGGCTACCCAATTCCCAGTTCTGACCCTGCAACTCTGACATTAGTAGGTCTATGTTAGGTTGCGTTGGCTTAGATAGGATAGAAACTGCTATTAATAATTTAGAATATTGGACTTGACATAGTGAAGAGCTGTGTGTACAATGTAGGATTTGTAATCTATGAATGGGCCTGGGAGGAAGGTGCTTCCATCCAGTTTTGCTATGTAGAGGTTATGTGTTTTCTTATGCAAAAGAATGAACATTCTGCATTTTAAAAGTTATTAAATGCTGGGTCACATTCCTGTTAGTACTCAGGGAGGGTGAATCCCATGAGCCTTCCTTTGAAGATGAATTAACTCGTTCGGTCCAAAATGATTTGCAAATTCAAAGTAGCATATGCTAACAAGGACATCAAGTACAGTGAGGCTTTTATTTTCCCTTCTTTAATACTAGAACAGTGTTCTTATTTATTTTAGGGACACATAGTTCTTTCTTCAACCTCAAAAATAATCAACACATACCCACCCCCCATTTCTGTCCCTGAGAAAGAGCTTTAAGCTTTGGAGTTTGCAGTAGTATTGTTAGAGAAGTATGTTTTTTGAAAAGATAAGGATTTCCCTTGTGTTAACATTAGTAAAAA
The DNA here is from genome assembly GCA_963574655.1 of Perodicticus potto. Lineage (NCBI taxonomy): Eukaryota > Metazoa > Chordata > Mammalia > Primates > Lorisidae > Perodicticus > Perodicticus potto. The sequence goes on from CAUYRH010084842.1 coordinate 13,976, forward strand.
AATCTCCATTCAGATACCCACAGGTTGAGATACTCACCTTCTAAAAAAACACACAAATAATGCATATCTTGCTTGGTTCTGCCCAAGTGGGCTCATGAGGCATCTTGTGACCAGAACTGAAACCTGGGAGCTCTACCTGTGCTTCCCCTCACCTCCTTCTTCAGTACCTTTTTAATCCCTTTCCCTTCTCTCAGACATCCCTAAATCAACCATGTATTTTGTATTATTGCTCATTAGCCTAAGGCAGTAGTTCTCAACCTTCCTAATGCCCTAATGTATTTTCATTGTTAAAAAGGGGTCATGAGACCCACAGGTTGAGAACTGCTGGCCTAAGGGGTATTTACTATCCCCTCTTGCCTTCCTCAGTAGATAAGAAGAAAGAATTTGTACTGGTGAGAATACACAGAATACAGTCATGCTGTGCTTAAGGATGGGGAAGTATTTTGAGAACTATTTCCTTAGACTCTTCCATTGTTGTGCAAACTTCGTAGTGTGTTCTTACAAAAATCTAGGTGGCACAGCCTACTGTACACCTAGGCTATATGGTCACAGCCTATTGCTCCTGGGCTACACACTGAGCGGCATGTAACTGTGCTGAATACTATAGGCAGTTGTAACACAGTGATAAGCATTTGTATATGTAAACATAGCTAAACATAGAGAACATACTGCAAAAAATATACAGAAAAACAGAGAACATACAAATGAAAGATAGTACACATTTACAGGGCACTTACCATGAATGGAGCTTGTAAGACTAGAAGCTGCTCTGGTTGAGTCAGTGACTGAGTGTTGAGTGAAGGTGAACTAGGGCATTACTCTACACTGCTGCAGACTTTATAAACACTGTCCATTTAGGCTACACTAAGTTCATATAAATAATCTCTTTCTTCATTCAGTAATAAGTTAATGTTAGCTTACTATAACATGTCATTTCATAAAGATTTTAATTTTTTTGACTTTTTGACTCTTTCTGACACTTAGCTTAAAAACCCAAACACATTGTATGGCTGTACAAAAATATTTTCTTTTTTTTGTATTATTATTCCACAGGCTTTTATATAATTTATTTTTTTTAATTTTTAAAGTTTTTTTTCTTAAACTATGACAAACCCATGACAGCCTAGGCCCATTCAGGGTCAGGATCATCAAAATTCTTATCTTCCATGTTCACGTCTTGTCTCACTGGAAGGTCTGTAGGGGCAACACTAGGTACGGAGCTGTTATCTCTGATGATACTAATGCCGTCTGGAATACCTCCTGAAGGACCTGTCCAAGGCTGTTTTATAGTTGTTTTTTTTAATATATAGAAAGCATACATTGTAAAAAATCATGAATGTATAATATAATAAATACATAAACCAGGAGCATAGTTATTTATTTTCATTACAAACTATATGTACTCTACATAATGGTATGTGCTGTGATTTTATATGCCTGGCAGCATGTTAAATTTGTTTACACCAGTATCACTCCTTGTGTGTTGTTCTGTGATGTTAAAAGACAGCTATGATGCCTCTAGATTATAGGAATTTCTCAGCTCCATTATAATCTTAGGGGTTCACTGTCATATATGTAGTCTGTCATTGAGGGAAATGTCTTTATGCAGCACATGACTGTGGAAGAAGGGTAAGCTTTGCACCCAATTGCCGCTTCTACCCAGTTTCAAATCTACCTTATTGGTTTCTTTATTTGCACTATAAGTAAAATTTAAGGATGTTGGATGCTTGCAGCAAAGTCTTTGTATGCATTTAGGAATGGCTCTAAAACTAAATTTTAAAATGAAAATAGTCATTATTAATGAATTTCATTCACTCAGACCTTAAGAAATAACCATAAGTACATTTCAGAATTAGTACAAAAATACTCACCTGGCTGCTTCTCTTCCATTAACATCACTTATACCTTTTCTGGGGTTTAGATTTACTGATGATGCTTTTAAACCTATTTTTCTATTTTATCTCAATAATTTTATTATATATGTAATATACATAATAAAAACTATATATACATATATATGTGTATATATATGTATAGAGAGAGAGAGAGAAAGAGAATCTTATTTTGTTCCCTGGGCTAGAGTGCAGCGACATCCATCATAGCTCACAGCAACCTCAAACTCTTGTGCTTAAGTGATCCTCCTGCTTCAGCCTCTGAGGAGCTGGGACTACAGGTGCTCACCACCACACCCAGTTAATTTTTCTTTTCTTTTTTTTCTTTAATAATGAGAGGATACACACTTTTTTTTTTGCATTTACATAGAGCACTTTTGTTATATAAGTGTGCCCATCACCCACCATCACGCCCAAGATGTTCATTGTACCTATAAGGGTCTCGCTCTTGCTCATGCTGGTCTTGACCTCCTGACCTCAGGTACCTCAGTCTCCCAGAGTGCTAGGGTTATAGGCATGAGACATCGCAACTTTCAAATGTTTTTTTGAAAGTAGGGACAATGTTTGTTTATCTTTTTCCTGATTATTATTACAACAGATTTTTTTCTGTCATAATTTTTTGTAAAATAGTCATTATATAATGTAGTATTAAAGAATACGAGTTTTTAAGATACCTCAAGTTTGTCATTTTTTGGCCTTGCCATTTGAAACAAATAATTTACCCTTAGTTATCTCATCTATAAAATGGGAATCATAATTGTGCTTACCCTAGAGCAATTGAACTGATCGTATGAAAAATCATGGTCAAGTGCTTAGCACAGTGGATAGAACCAGGTGGGTCTGTAATGGGAATTAGCCATTATCACCAACATTGGTCAGATAAATAGGCATTTGTGTTTATTCCTGGGAAGACTTGCTCTCATTTGGCTATTTTCATTGTTTCTACAGAAAAATGAATTCTGGGTTGCAAAGTGCTGAGTTTGAGGAGGTCACTGGGTGTAAAAGACTACCCTTCTGAAAGCTATATTTCCCTAACATTGCAAATTTCTGCACTTGACATCTGTGGATATAACTGTTTTACCTGCCTTTCTGCCTTTTTACTTGTTCTCTTTGCCTGAACTACTCCCCCACTGCTCCCTTATCCGCTTTTCCTTTGGTCTCCTCTATCATAGTACTTTTTAACTTTGTGTAGTGTAGAAGTATAGCATTTAGAACAGCTCTTGTTCGTTCTATCTCCTCTGTACCCTCCTTTTAGCTCTGAGCTAAACATCTGAGAAAGAATCAGGGAAAAAAAATTTTCCAAAAGGAAACAAAAGAGAAGACATGATAGTAGAATAGCTGAATATAAGACTGAAGGCTACTGTACTTTTTCCTTAATCATGTAATTGTTCGTATTGATTCTGATTGCTTTCAAATATTATATGCATACACTTCTTTTGCGATCATTTTTCTTCTGAAGATTATTTTTCCGTCATTGCGTATGTTGTTGTTACTCTGTGTCATTAGGAAAATCACTAGTTGGTATTTATTTTCTAATTAGCTATATGAAATGAATGAAATTTGGAAAACATTTTGATCTGTGGCCAAATTTCACATAATTATTTCTAATTGCAGGAATTATTTTTAGATATTAAATCTGTTATACATACACACTTATCTTCTTGCCAAATTATATTGTATGATACTTTGCCAAGAGAGTCACAATATGGCTAAAATTAAGCTTTATTAGGTATAATAGGATGAGATGTGATTTAATTTTTTAAGCTACCTATAAGTGCTACAAGACAGATTGTATTCTAGCCACTAAGTTAAAAGAATGACATATTAATTTGCAAATCCTGATGGCAAAAGGCAACAGAAATAATGTATAAAGATTCTTGAAGAAAAATAGCTTTATGGGTAAAATTGCAATATTATTTATCTTTATCCCTCAACCATTGGACTACTTCCGTCTGTACAAGAGCCCTATTTATTTTAGCAGTAGGTGGATTGAGTTCCTGCCAAGTCAGTGTACTCCCTAAATGAGTATGTCAGAAGCAATATTGGTTCTCAAAAATCATTTAGAAAGCAGCATTTTTACATAAGTAGGCTCTTTCATTAGTTTTGGATTAAATTTGAACAATTTCTGTTGCTCTTATGGTTGTTTCTTGGTGGGCCTAGGCAATGAAGGATTTCTGAGTTCTTGAGTCAGAATCCCTTTGGGGTTTACAGTGCCTGCATGTGATTTGAAAAATCTAAATAAATATAACTTCTTTCTCCAACTTCTTTGTAGAAATTGATGTTATATTGGAAGTCCTATATCTTATTAAAAAAATAAAGATAGAAGATTCTATATTTAGGGTTGCTTTGGTGCCCCCAAGGTAGAAAGCTGGCAAAATAATCCAAGTTTGGGGGCTACAGGAAGAAGTATTACCTTTCTTTTCTTATCATCTATAAGTTCTTGGAAATGTTTTGCTTGGAAAAAGCAAAATCTGCAACTAATTCCTCTACCATCTTCAAGATATGTCTTCCTGTCCTAAAAGAAGGTGAGCTCCATTATGACATGGTAGAATTGAATAAAGGCTGAGTTGATTTTTCATCCAATAATATTGTAGACAATATTACAAAAGAAGAATATTCCAGTTATACTGCAATAACTTGTTTTACTTTAAGCAGATGGAACTGTTTATAAACTACTGAGGGATGGATGGTTATAAATTATAATTAAATATTATTTTTTGCGGTTTCATTTTAATTTTTTTAAGGAATTAAAAAGAACTGAAATTTAGACTTTACAAAGTGGTCATCAGTAGACATAGGGAATGGTATACTATTATTGAATCTTTGACAACTTATTTCTGGTTTAATTAAAATTAGTTTGGATTAGAGCTTGATTTAATTTCAGAGAATATAATTTGAAGGTACTCATTTTTCTTTACAATGGCAGTCACTTGCTAATGATCACAGCAGGCATTTTTCTTCTTAATTACAATTCATTTTGATTGAATTTGTATGCTCATCTGAAATCACCTTGTCATTACGGAAAATCATAAACTTTGTTCATTTCAAGAATTAGGAAGTTTTTTTTTAATTTTTAACATGAAGCATACAGCGTACCACATGTATTTTCCTCTTGTTAATTAACATTCTATTCATGGAGTAATTCATTATTTAAAGTGACTTTGCAATCTCTACTAGCAGACTTTAACATTTCTTCTGAGGCCAGTCAATTTAAAAATCATATTAGAAATGAAAAATTTGAGGTTAGACACCAAAATCCAATTAATGATGATTGCATATATTCAGTCACTCATAATACTATAACATTTTCATTAGCATTTAGAAAAATGCTGCTATGTTATGTCTGAATTTGTCCAGATTGTATGTTATTTTGACTCTTTAACATGGCCATGAGAAGTCTTGATGGGTACTAACATTGCTGCCTAGAAAATCTGAGTAGCCTCTAAGACCTTTGGATAATTGCTCATCTAGTCAGGCAGTTGGTCGGTGCAGGAATGGCGGAGGGCTTCAAGGTGACATGGTCTGAGAGACAGGTGGAGAAAGTAGGACAAGCTGAGACCTGCCCTGACCAGATGTGATAATTAGAGCAGGGACTCACTGCATTGAAGAGGACAGAATTAAATTCATAGAAATAAAGTTGTTTCAGGCAGTGATCTTAGAAGGAGTGCAGGTAAAAAGAAAAGCAGCAGTTCTTACTGTGAGCATCATGGATGGAGTTTGGCCAAGGAGAAATGAAAAGTCATTAAAGAGTAAACTGTGTAGACCATCAACTACAGGTGACCAAGGGAATCCTTCATACTATTCATTTCCTGAGATAATTTAATTTCGTGATGAATAACCACAAATTTGAAATAGTAAGTTGTCACCTGAAGTGGAGCAGATTTTGGGCTCACTACTTCTTTGTTGGAGGGGAAAGTCCGAGGAAGAGTTTTGCAGTAGCAATGAAAAAGGGAGAATTTTTTTTTTTGTATAACGGCATAAATGGTTCAAAGAATTAAATGTATTTAAAGAGCCCACAGGATGTATGGGTATTTTAGATCTTTCTTGTCTTTGGCTGCCTCCAGTTCTGGTCACTGTGATTCATAAACAAAATATCCTTGTACAAATTATCTCATCTGTCCTGTCTGTTCCTTTTATTACATGGAGGAAGCTGAGAAGGGCAGGAGGTGAGCTGGCCACTCGGGACAAGGCTGGCTCTTGTTTTGCTCTGGATTTGCTGAACTAACCCCCTAAAGTCTTTGGAGCTTGATTTTTAAGGAAAATTGATGGATTAAGCAAAATTGACTCTAAAGCTCCCTCTAGCTTTAATAGTCAACAGGTGTAGAAATATCCTGTGTTCACTCCTCTCAGGAAAATGACTCACTAAGTGGTCTGAAGTTGGTAAGTGCTTTGTGACTTACTCTTGATTTATTTCTAGAGCAAATTTAGTGTTGGGTGGGGGGAGGGGGTCTGTGATAGAGAGAGGTCGACCCAAGGACATTGATTCAGTACCTAAATGAAGCATCTTGGACATGTCACCAGGGACTGGAAGAATTTATTAATATGGATTAAGATTCACTGTCCAGGCAGCAGGTGCTGAAGAGACACTACCACTTTGACAATGGTCTCTCTCCTACCCCTGAGCCTCTGATTTGTCACTTAGTAGTCTCTAGAGAAGTCTCTTCTTGTTCTTTTTTCTCCAGCCATGCCCTTCCCTCCTTTCCAATCTGAGGATTATCATTAGTTCTAATTTTCAACATTCAGCTAATTGACAGTTAAGTATTTATCAAAAGAAACCATGCAGGACTTAACCCCACAACCCTAGTAATCCTCAACAGCCCTCTCAAAATAAGCCAAATAAGCATAATATTGTCATTGATACAGTGTCCTTGATCAATACAGCTTCAGGATATGTTCTCTGGGCTCTTTCCAACTGCACAGCCACCTGCAAGCCTTTCTGCTCAGACATCCTGGGAGCTTCACGTGAGCTTTAGCGAGAGCCCACTGTGTGCATGGGGGCTGTGGTAACAGTTTGGAGTAGTTTTAATTGTAGAATAAAGGGTCAAACATGAAGGTTGTAGCCTCAACTCTGTCTTGGGGCTGACAGGTTTGGGGTATCTTCTGAGCATTGACCATCAGGTGCTCAAGTTTGTGTGGTGTTGGAGGAGGACTGCCCTGGGAAGGGGATAGCAGAGCAGCTTTCTGTTCTTTGCAGACTCATGGACTCAACTGTGATCATTATCAGCTCACCCTAGAGAATGACCTCAGTGAGGGAAAAAATCTAGTGTGTTTTCCTTGCTGTTGTGGTTTCAGCATCTAACCCAGTGTTAGATGTTAACACATGTTGGGACCCTTTGCACTTGTTACTAACTGGTCAGAATCCAGTGAGACAGCACACACTCAAATGCAGTGAGTTATACGGAGCAGATTTATCACTCACAGGAAGCCCAGGATGCCTGTGAGCTGGTGCCACCAAGGCACAGAAAGCTTCCTAGGGCAGGTGGCATCTCCACTGGGCATGCCCCACTTGCACCACAGATGAGGAACCCTGAAACGTGACCCAGCTGAGCTTTATACCTTGAGGGACATGTGACGTGCTGGGCTGAAGTGTTGAAGGACATCTTGTTTTGGGTGGGTAGGAGGTTGGGGCCAGAGCCTGGCTACTTTCTGCTTTATCTCAGGATGTTGTGTTTCCAGTTCATTCTTGAGAACTATAAGCAAGAAAAGGGGAATAACTGAGTGGATCTGAGACCACTGAGAGAAGTGTCCTGCACATGGTAGGCATGGAATATAATTGGATGACTAATTACAGGCCGGAAGGGGCTGCGGTTAAGTGGAAAGACTCTGAAGCCAGACTGCCCAGACCCAAGTCCCTGCTTCACTAGCTGGGAATGTGGGTAAGTGGGTGAACATTTCTGTGCCTAGACATAGTAATAACATATTTAAAAGGGAAATAATACAGCTTAAAAATATTAATGTTTATAAGATGGTCATAGCCAGTGCCAGGAATGTATTATAAATGTTTATTAAGTAACTAGATTAATCAGTTTACATGTCACACTTCTTCTGTCATCACTAAGGTTTTGTTTTGGAAACTACAGTTACAGTTTGTGAGAACATATGGTGCCATGTATGGAACCAGACCCAAACACACTTTCACCTTATAACATCAAGCTGGGAACTTTCTACTTACATGATGCTGTGACACATCAGCATTGTTAATATGCCACTTGACTTACCCTTTTAGACTGAGAGTTCCTTGTAACCAGCCACCACCCAAGAGGGCCCAATTTAGATGGATGCTCAAAATTTTGGAATGAATGTGTGCTTTCCTCAAGGAGTGGACTGTCTTGTGTGCCTTATCTTTTTTACTCTTGGGAGGGGATTGCATACCCTTCCCCACCGCCCAGGTCCTTCCCTACCCATGGTTCATTACTTTGTATGTATATCACCGATTCTGGTCTCCCCAGCTCCTCATGGCCCCTCTTGTCATTGTGTTGGCACAGTTTTTGACCACAGTCTCCCCTCAGCATCCCTGGGCAACCTCTTTGCTTTCCTTTTATTCTGTTCTCTCTTCCTTTCTCTGTTCCTTTCTTCATGGCTTGTAAACTTTAACATTTACATTAGCAATCTTGCTTTGCCCTTGCCTATTTTAAGTCAGGTCAAATCCTTTTGGTAAACTAGAAAAGAATTAATTACAAACAAAATATAATTACTATTTTCCTTCACACTCTCCTTTTTTTCACCCCCCAATAAGCATGCCAAGCTACCTCAATTGTTTATTAGAAACTTTTCTCCCAGGAGGTGCCTGTGGCTCAGTGAGGAGGCGCTGGCCCCATATACCAAGGATGGAGGGTTCAAACCTGGTCCCGGCCAAACTGCAACAAAAAAATAGCCGGGTGTTGTGGTGGGCGCCTGTAGTTCCAGCTACTTGGGAGTCTGAGGCAAGAGAATCTCCTAAGCTCAAGAGCTGGAGGTTGCTGTGTGCTATGATGTCATGGCACAGTACTGAGGGTGACAAAGTGAGACTGTATCTCTAAAAGCAAACAAAAAAAAAAAAAAAAAAAAAAGAAAGAAAGAAAGAAAGAAAAGAGAAACATTTCTCCCTGCATGGGTTGTGATTTTGTCATGACGGTATTGTTGATTTTGTTGTTGTTTTGGTTTGTGTTCAAAGTTCTGCTGGTCAGAGCTATGAGTGACCATCACCTTTACCAGATTTGACCCTTAATATGTTAAGGGTGAGAAGCAAAGTGGATTGTATGACTCACCTCCTCTTACACAAGTCCCCACCACGGAGGCATCCTCATCTGCTCAGCTGGGGGGAAATGATTCACAGGAAATATTTAGACAACAGTGCAAACTAGTCCTTGAGATAATATCTTCTGGACTTTAACCATTTGCCCAAAAACTCTGGTTTTCTCCAAAGCTTTCCCAAGAGGGTGCCACTCTATGCAAGAGGAATTAGTTATTTATTTGGCTGTTTATTGAGTGTGCCACTTTCAAGTGCTGCCATCTTAACTCCTGTCATGTCATAATCTGCACAGGGTCTGAATTTTGTCTGCTCCTTCGTCTGTGTATTCTGATGTTGCCCAGGATCTGTCTGCATGCAGAACACACTTGGTGAATGCCCCTGCTGGAGAGACACCAGCTGCACCCTGAAGTGAGCCTGCTCTGGCCCCACTCTGAGAGCAGGTGCTCACCAGGAAGAGTCAGGAGCTACTAGTTTTGTCACTCCCTAGGAGAAGCCTTGGGCCTCTGAAGAGCCTCCCTAATGAAATTAATTTCCAGGGTCCAGTTCTGCAGTCATAGATCCTGAATTTTCTTCTCATTCTAAGAGCCATTCATCTTCCATGTCTTTGCCAGCCCCACCCCTCAAGGGAGTCACAGCAATAGATTGGTTATGTTAAACACTCCACTCAGGGGTTCAATTTTGATTTTTTTCACAGTGACCTAGTCATTTATATAGTCAAGATAGACTCATCCTGAAATTTCACAAAGCCATTTAATTTTTTTAAAGTCATAAGTCTAGATAATTTGTATTTATGATATTTGCAGTTCTGTCTTAGATTCCTAGGGAATACTCTGCAAAGCAGGAATTTCAAGTATCTGGTCTTTGCCTCTGTCTTCTTTGCCGTTCCTCACCCAAAATACTCATAACATGGAGCCTAGCAATGCATATTGAAGAGTATTGATATTTTGTTTGTGTATCCTCATTTTAACCATAAAGCAGATGTGGGCAAAGAAGAGGTGAAAATAAAGACAGAAACAATGCTAAGGATAACATGGGCTTTATCTTTTTGTCCTTCAGTGTCTAGACCTGTGGAAAAGGCGCTATGTTTGGGACCTGCCCCTCCAGCCTCTCAGCTCTGCCATATCCTGTGCTCTACGGACTGCATCGTGTCCTCCTGGGCAGCATGGGGCCTGTGTATCCATGAAAACTGCCGTGATCCTCAGGGAAGGAGAGGTGCGTGCCTTGTTTGTGTGTACTTCATTTACTTCCAGTGTACAAACATTTATTCTGGTTGCTAAGTCACTGATTAAGCCTCCTTAAAACAATATTTGTTTGTAAAATTTAGATAATCACCTCGAGCGTGACAGTGTTCAGTTGTTAGGGAGGCAACTGGGGACATTCTCACTGAGCACAAGATTCGACCTTGATTAACCTCTCAGTTAGGCTCCAGCTAACGAAGTGATTATTACTCTGTTTGGCATAATACAATGTTTTTTATGTATAATGGTTATACTGAGGAAATCAGACATGATTTCTATAACATAATATCACATCACAAAACAGCTGTTTTATACCTATTTATGTAGGTATAATTAACCTTTGATGTTATATTTTTACTTTTATAAAGAGCATTATATATATTGTTTAATTTTTGATGTTGTTCTCAGGCCTAAGGAAGAATCTTCATCTTTACTATTCCCATTTAATTTTGTAGGCCTCCATGCCCTTGTTCTCTTTAGTTTGTGATTAAAATGCACATCTTTACCTTCAGAAGTTTATTTCCAGTGGTATCTTGCCTTCTCTTTCATTGACGCTTTAGTTTCTATTGACATAGTGTTCCCTTAAATGACAGTGCTAAAAGAAATATTTTCTTTACCAAGAGAAATGAAGTCCGGGGACTTTCTAGAACTTAGGTGGTGTTTGCCATGCTGTGACCCTAGTTACCGCATGCTCAGGAAGAACTCCTGACCCAGCACTTGATGCTGCTGTCCTGTTGTGCCTGGCACTCTGCTCACAGCTTAATGCCGTATCCATTTGAAAACTCGCAATCTGGTAATCCCTGGAGTTCTCATATGAATACATGTGCACATCTGGGGTCACACACTCATGTCCCTGGGCTTTTTCCTTTATTCTGACTCTTGTTCTAAGGCAGAAAATAAGATGTGTCTTGACTCTGAGGCAGGGAGAAGCTAACTTCATCCTCTTATCAAATCAGAGATCTGGATTTCTATAGAGCCTGGGGGCACCTTACGCAATTTTCTTATGCAGTGTAACCAGTGTCCCCCAGGGCTCTTCAGTTTATGGACACAAGTAAGTTCCTGTTAGGACTACTGCTCACAGTCTTGTGATCCACAGATGTATAATCAGACCTTGGAAGTTGCTTGTGGTTACTTATGAGACCCTTGGGGTAACATACATGTTCTTAGAACCAGTCTGCTTAAGTTCGACGCGCACCATTCCTATTTATGTCACTGTCTAGAAAAGTTGCGTGAGGTTGGACAGAGGCTCCCCCATCACTGTGGCTGTGGCTGCAATTGTCCAGGCTTCCACAACTCTGCTGCATGAAGAGCTGCCTTCATCTGCTTTGAAAGCTGTAGCACCCACATCAAACCAAGTTGGCTTAAATATTTTGGGGGATAATTTGGTTATTGGTGACATGTAGCTTAAATAGGAGGGAGGAGAGAAGAGAGGTATAAACAAGGCCAACAGATCTCAGTCTCTGTCTCTCATTTTTTTCTCTTTCTTCCTAATTCTCTGTTTCTCCAGATCTTGCTTCTGTTTTTCTCTGTATGAGGTTTATTTTAAGGCAATACATAAAGTGGAAAGAAATGTCTTTCCTGATAGTTCCAGGAAGAGTCCTGGAACTGAATCTCATTGGCTGTTTTGTGTCATGTGCTCTTCTCCCTGAAGCACCTGCTCTGACTGGTGGGGTGGAGGTGGGACTTAAGTGTCTGTATCCTGGGCATGGGTCCACTGCTGGAATCAAAAGAGGCAGAGCTCCATGCAAACTTCACAACCTGAGACTAGGGAAGGGGTGATCCCTCAGGGAAAATGAGGCACTGGTACTACAAGATAGTAGAAGCAGTTCTGAGGGTCAGACTTCATTGGTGTTTATGAAATAGACATTTATTGAATACCTTTTCCCCTTTATTCTCAGCCAAAGTTTCTCCACAGCAATTCAGAGAAGGCTCCTTTTCCTAATTCTGTGTTACATTTTTGTCAGGTAAGCCCACAGTTAAGGAAAAAACAAAAAAAAACTTGTATGAAAAACTGCTACTTTGACTTTTTGTTCAGTCTTCCTTTTCCACATAACTCTAAACTGGCCCATGGAACTAGGCAGGGAAACTCACAACATTCTGACTCCTCCATTTGACCCCTTGTCACAAGTTGGTCTTATGCCAAACTTTCTCCTATTGTCCCTTCATTCCTCTTAACAAATCGTTAATTTAAATCATTGTTAGCAAATCATTCATAGGACACCATCTGTTGTAGGGTGAATTGTGCCCTCCAAACGATTCACTTAAAACCTAACCCAGTGTCTGTGAATGTAACATTATTTGGAAATTGGACCAACGCAGATGTAATCGAATAAAATGAGGCCACACAAGATGAAGGAAGGTCCTATTGCGGTGACTGATGTCCTTATAAGAAGGGGAAAATTAGAACACAGAGACATGCCCAAAGAGGAGAGGGTGGTGTGAGGACACCGAGGCACAGAGGTCAAAAGGAGAAGGCCATGTGAAGATGAGGGAGACATTGGCAATATGCTCCTGTGAGCCAAGGAATGCCAAGGAACACCAGCCACCACTACAACATAGGAGAGAGACATGGACTTGATCCTTCCCTAAAGACTTCGGAGGGAGCATGGCCTGCTGACACCTTGATATCAAAATTCTGACCTATGAAATTGTGAAACAAAAATATCCTATTATTTTAAGCCACCCAGTTTGTGGCACTTTATTATGGCAGCTCTATGAAACCAGAATACCACCCAAGTTTGCATTAGCAGGTAGGCTCAACAAGGATCCAACACCTCATGACATACCAAAACTGAAGCGTAAAGAAATAAAGCAACTGGTCTAAACCCTACAGCATTTAGTAGTGGCCAAGCCTGTACAGAATAAGGTTTCGTGTCTCCTTGGTTCAATGTCCCTGCAGACACTAGGCTTCCTTAGTTGATTTTCCTCTAGGGGCCTAAAGAAGTTTGTGCTAATATGCACGTCCAGCCCTGTGCACTGCCCTTGCACATGTGAACCATTACACTTGAAAGCAAATCATTAAGCTCATATAGAAGACAAGAAGTAGAGGGGTAGGGGATGCTTCTTAGCACTAGTTCATCACCATCAAAGAAGCAGGAAAGGAGACTGCAATTGTGGAGGTTGTAGGAAGGAGGGAGGTTGTCCCAAGAAAAACTTAAGAGCACCTGATAACAGGGGAGGGAAGCATTTTGCCCCAGACAGCAATGTTTTTCCAAGGGAGACTCAGCCTACGGGGCTGAAGCAAAGGGTGGAGGTGATAGTGTCCTCACAGCCCCTTGCTGAGTTTGGGAGCAAGTTGGGACTGACACAAATTAGCCTTTGTTTTATATGGACCACACTGAGGCTAAATGACCCACACTCCACACCAGTAGTCACAAACAGGAGAGAAGGTAAGCTTCCATGATTGTTATGCAGGTCTGGGAGTTCGCTACTTTATAAATGCTTCCTTGGAGCAGAGAGATTTTTGGTGTTTAAAGTCTTTCTAAAACCTGCCAGGACCACCTGCCTATAATCCCTCTCGGGGAGAATAAAGAATAGAGTTTTCCCTCTAGAGAAATGATTCTGTGCCTACAAGAGTCCAAGTATGTTACGCTGACAGTAATCTTCTTGTTATTTCCGCTGACTTCTGAGCATGAGGTGAGAGATCCCCTTATTCTTGGTTTCTGTCCCATGATTATGTGATGGGTTCTGCTGGAATCCTGACTGGCACAAACTAAATGCAGTTTATAATTCTAGAGGCTGAGGTACACAGGCTACTGCATTAAACATTGTAAAGCTCTGGGATGTAAGTGGGCATGTTTAGCCTCACATTTGAATTCTATACAATCAAATGCATTGAACCCACTAGCAGAAATCTAGGACATTTATGCTTTCCTAGATATTTCATACTCTTGTTATAAAAAAAGAAAGAAAATACACATACATATATACACACAGAAAGAAAAGTAGAATACTTGAGGGCAAAACAGCAAACAACAGAAAAATATAAATGTGGAGATAATTCCCTTTTTCTCTTCACTGGTCTTTCCCAGTTATCTTTTCTGCTTTGGGAAGTTCCCTTTGTTACCATAAAAGAAAATAGTACAAAGGAATTAAGAAAGTAGGGAATGTTTTATTACCTAATATAAGAAATGAGTTCTTATAGAAATTATCTGCACATGACTTTCTTACAAATTCTTCAATCAGTAATCATCTAAGGTTTGTGGCTGTCAGCTATTCAAAGTACATCAGGAAATCAGCTGGTGTACACAGACTTCGCACCCTTCATTGCGTTGGTGACAGCCAGACAAGGGGAACAGTGCGTGGCAGGTTTGTGCTTGTCAGGTGAAGTGAGGATGCCTTTCAGAGGAATTTAAATTGGACCAGGTCTTATCATATATTGCTTTATTTTTGAGACACTCCCAGAGAGTCACAATTAGAGAGCTATGAAAGAGAAATAGCCTAAAAAATACAAATAAACACTACTCATAGAAGAGATGCATTGTTAAAAATTCTTCTCGATGCATAGAAATACATTTCTGTGGCATTCTTGTCCTTTTCAGACATATTCTAGAAAAGCAACTTTGACCATAGAAGTTGTTCTAAAGGGGGATTCAATGTAGGACTTCCCATATGGTTTCACAATACCTAACTGCATGTGTGTTAGGTAGGATGTCAGGGATTCCTTCCCTCTTAGACACAGCACCCTCTTCAATCATAGCACCTAGGAGCTTAAAAGTTCCTATAGTAAAAGACATTTTGAAACCGAAAATCATGCCTATTTTTTGAAGGCAGTCTTTGATGATCTTAATTTAGATAACACACTAAGTTTGCAAATTACTGGCAAGTTTTTGATATTACATAATAATAGTAGAGAAAATTTCCATTTTCCAACTTTTCCTCCAAGATAGGCTCTACATTTAATAAGAAGTCTATAAAATCATTTTCCTTTAGAGCAGATAATATGCATTTGAAGAGACAGTTTCTCTCCCCTACCCCATGTTTATGTGTTTTGGGGCAAGTCAGAGGTTTTGTCTGCTTCTCATTCTGAGCCTAGAGGGTTCTCCTGCTGACATCAACTTACCAGCTTGTCTTCTTATTTTCTGTATTCACAAAAAGTTGCAGACTAATAAAGATACCGCGAAATGCTACCCCTGCAGGAATGGTGGTTGCTTTCTAAAGTGTTGGAATCAGAGATTGGATCTGCTTGGGTTCTTTGACTCAGAGTTGTTACTCAACATTCAGGGCCCCCAGAGAGGAAGAGCAAATGGAATGCTTAAGCTGGAATAAGCTTCTGTCATCTTTGTTTAACCTGTTGGACACGTCTCCAAGTCTGCCCTGGTGGAATTGGTGTAAAGACACAGCACTGTCTGTAGATAGCTTTGTGGAAACTCAAGTGGACACCTCTTTTCACAAACGTGTGCAGAAATACCATCCTCAGACCTGAATGTAGCCCCCTGAGCCTCCTTTAATTTTTCCATGGCTTCAATTAAAAAACACTGACCCTTTGTCTGCCATCTGCTCTTATTCCTTTTTTCTCCCTAAACCACTATTCACTCTTTTCTAATATTAAATCATATTTCTTGGGGTCATAGGAAAAAAAAACTTGCAAATGTTATTTTCACTAAGGGTGAATTGAATCTGTGGTTAGAAAGTGATTATTATAACTCTCTCCTGCTCCACAGTGCCTAAAATTTCAATACTCTCTCCTGATGCATGGTACCTTTCAGGTTTACTTTATAAAGTGAGGCTGAAATTCAGCATACACAGGTCTGACTTTAATCCTTTCTTGTGAGAAAGTGATGACTCTAAAAGACCTCTGCTGATTTTCATACCCACCTATTTAATCAGCGATGTGCATTTGGAGAAATTAATAAAGTCCCATCATTGTTTTCACATATGTAAAATGGGAATAGTAACTTATTAAATTGTTTTAAGGATTTATTAATTTACAGTAGCAAAAGTAAAGTGGCTTTCCTAGTCTGGGTAAAGGTGGTTGCCTGGTTAATGCATGTGCTTTTTCCCTTCTTGGGTAATGCACTCTGGGAAGAACAGATGTGTGCTTTCTGTGCCCCCTGTGGCTTCCCACAGCACTGACAGTGGTGTGCACGTGGTAGCTAATGTTTATGGAATGATACTCTCTGATTAATATGGAATTCAGTAAATGAAGACGAGTGGTTGGCTGGCCCCAGCCACAGTGGATGTGACTGTTGTCTATCTTTCAGAACAGAAACACCTGGAGGAATCCTGATGTTTATTGCAGGTGTGAATGCCAAATGTGTGATTAAAGTTATGTGCTAGCAAGTGAATCCAAAGTTTTTGTTTTATGCTGAGCTTGTGGGATGATTTGATCCGAGTTAGAGTCAGGACAAGGGCACTACAAATGAAAGATTGAAAAAAGTTATTGACTAAGGAGATGTAATCTATAGATTTATGGCAAGATGGATGCAACCTGATTTATGGAGGAAAACTACACATGCCCCTCAATGGCATTAATCTCCAAGTAAGGGGACATCCAGAATCCCTTGGTAAACACCACTAAGGTTCTGTGCTCAATTGTAAGTGAGTTGTCAGTGTGAATCACAGGGACCCATGCCATATCCTTCTTAAAGACCAAATCTTAGCAAGCACAAACATGAGATAATTAACAAGCAGCATGCAGATATTACATATAAGAAGGGAGGTTACTGAAGTTGCATGACAGTGAGAACTTGGAGGTCACTGTAGTTTGGTGTTCATCAGGTGTAGTTCAGAGCTTTGTATGCTATCTGTGTCTTTTTTGAGGTGACACAGGAAGGGAGCTTAGCTTTTCCACTATGAAGTTTATTTTGACCAGTTAATGATGTAGACTTGGGCAATAAAACAAGGATGAAAATATCTTTTTTTCCTATCCCCCTTGACCTTATTATATCTAATTCCATGAGAATGCAGTTTCTATTGGCTGAATGATGCCTTCCTATATAAGTACCTGAACCTTAAAGTAAGAATCTGAGAGTCTGTTTTAAAGGGAGTCTGTCTGTTACCCTAAATCAAGAAAACATGAATAAAGCCTGTAACACCGTTCATATAAAATACTTCCCCAGCCCTATTCTTTTCTAAGCAAGCCCAGCTTGATCTTGTGGCCTGAAACCACAAGTTGGTTGTGCTCTAGCCTCCTGGGCTGTGCCCTTGAAGAGGACCCAGTCTTTCTCCAGCTGCACATTGGGGTTTGAAACCTTTCACCTCATTATCATTGATGGCAAAGCTATGAGAGAGATGCTACTTCTTTTGTCCCCTAACTTGCCCTTCTCCTCTCCCCTGTGGGAATGATGGTCAGGTATAGAACTCTCATTCTGGAAATTGAATACTCTGTATTCTCCTATCAAAGTCTCTTCTTTTCTTAACATACCCCAAGGAATAAATGAGTAACAATTCCTTAAGATCTTACTTAAGCAAAAAGTTTGCTTTCATTTATTTTTTTTATAAAAAGGACTTAAATGAATTAAATGTATTGATTGAATTTGGAGTATAAGCAATGGAAGATGAGAGATAGGGGTAGACATTGAAAACAAAGACCAGAGGGATGAATCTAGTTTTTAGTCATTGATTTTTAGGACATTTTATTTTTTAAACCCATAAATTAATTTCTATCATTTAAAAATAGAAAGATTACATTGGGCGGTGCCTGTGGCTCAAAAGGAGTAGGGTGCCAACCCCATATACCGAGGTGGTGGGTTCAAACCTGGCCCCAGCCAAAAGCTGCAAAAAAAAAAAAAAAAAAAGTAAAATGCAACTTGGATTTCTGGTTTCATAGACAAAATTGGAGGATCTATTAACAGGGAGTTCATGATCTCTCATGGCAACTGTCAATGGATGCTTAATAGCCAAGCATTGTAGAGTAAACCCACCTTTTCCTTTTTACCACTGATCCTGCCACTCTCTATAGCAGTGTTTTTCAAAATTTTTAATCTCATGGCACACTTGAACTTTATAGTTAAACTTCCATGGCACACTTAAATTATGTTGATTAAAAAAAAAAAGAGTAAAAGAAAGAATATACTTACTGTGCTTTGAATTTCTTTCAAAAATAATTTAATGTTTTAAAAATTTTTGTGGCATACCTAAGATCCTCTTGCCGTACACTAATGTGCTGTGCACACCAGTTGAATCACTGCTGCACAGTCTATTGTTGTGCATTTCCCATTTCCCCTGATATCTACCTGTTCATGGAAGTTTGTGACTCTGTAGGCTCATAGAATATAAGACCTATGTAAGGACTTATTTGGTCTCTGCCTTCATCACACAGTACATATATTTTTAATGAAATAATAGACCAGGAACTCATATCTTGCCAGGGTTGAGAATGAAGTCCAAAGAAATGCTGTCTTTACTGGGCAGGCTGATGTGTTAGTCTCAGTCAAGCGATGCAGGGAAATCTTAGGGTAGGACACTGTGAATGGTCAGTCATCAGGGACATGCCAAAGTGCAGTATTCTTGATTCAGTGAAACAATGATGACAAAAAGAACAGCCAAAGGAAAATAGCAATTTATCTATGCTTAGGCCATTTCTGTGGGTATTTATTTATCGTAATTTTTTCTTTTTTTTTTTATTGTTTCAGGCTCATTGGGGTACAAAGAATTAGGTTACACTGTTTGCATTTGTTAGGTAAAGTCCCTCTTACAATTGTGTCCTGCCCCCAAGAGGTGTGCCATACATTGTAACCCTCATGCTCCTCCCCCTACTCACTCTTTCATCCCCCCAACCGCACTTTGAATTGAATTAAGTTTTCTTCTTGTGTGGGAGTGTATTAAGTTTGTCTACTGACTTCGTATTAGAATTGAATACATTGGATTCTTGCTTCTCCATTCTTGTGATGTGTTACAGAAAAACATGTTCTACTGCTATCCATGTTAATACAAAAGATGTAAAGTTTCCATCATTTTTTATAGCTGCATAGTATTCCATGGTATACCTATACCACAGCTTAATGCATTCCTGGGTTAGTGGGCATTTAGGTTGTTTCCACATTTTGGCAATTACAAATTGAGCTGCAATAAACAGTCTAGTGCAAAAGTCTTCATGATAAACTGATTTTTTTTCTTCTGGGTAGATGACCAGTAATGGGATTGCAGGATCAAATGGGAGGTCTAATTTGAGTTCTTTGAGGATTCTTCATACTTCCTTCCAAAGAGATTGTATTGGTTTACAGTTTCACTGTAAGTGAAAGTTACACTTTCACTGTCAGTAAAAGTTTTCCCTTCTCTCCACATCCGCACCAGCATCTGCAGCTTTGAGACTTTGTGACATGGGCTATTCTCACTGGGGCTAGGTGATATCTCAGGGTGTCTTCATTTATTTTTATGCTGTTGATTATTCCATTGGAGTCTATCTGACCCCTCAAACCCCTAGGTTATAAACTCTTGGAAGACAGATTCTCTGTTCTCATTCTTTTTTTTTTTTTTTTTTTTTTTCAGTTTTGGCCAGGGCTGGGCTCAAAACCACCATCCTCGGTATATGGGGCTGGCGCCCTATTCCTTGAGCCACAGGTGCCACCCTCTCTGCTCTCATTCTTTTCCTTTTCTTTTTTCTTTTCTACTTCTTGTTCCTCCACATAAAATTAAATACATCAAAATAATACATGCTGGAGAGCAATTAGTAGTCAAATACAACTTTCATCTCTTACCCAGCTACTGCTTTTTTTCTTTTTCTGGTTATGAGTGAATCTTGTGAAACTCTGTTATCTTTCTTCTTAGGATTTAGAACACGGCAGCGCTATGTCCTCATGGAATCCACAGGGCCTGCAGGGCATTGCCCTCATTTGGTGGAGTCAGTTCCTTGTGAAGATCCAATGTGCTACCGTTGGCTGACATCAGAAGGGATCTGTATCCCTGATCATGGAAAATGTGGGTTGGGACATCGTATCCTGAAGGCCATCTGCCAGGATGACCGAGGTATGACTCAGTGACACACTGTGTTAAGTGACATCAGTCAAATAACACATTTCCTGTCTCTAGCAGGACATTGTCATAAGGGGGAGAAGCACAGCCCTTCCTGTCTTTGATATTTATGTTTAAGTCACATTACACATTGCTGCAAAGGAGACTGCCTTGACTTTATAGAGGCACATTCTCCATAACAGAAGAACACTATTTTGTTATTCCTAAAGGTAATGTAGTGGACCTGGAGATTTTGCAGTGCTTCTAGTTTTTCCAGACAAATAGAAAATAAATATCCTGGATAGTCTTCAACATATCAGTACAAAACAAGTTTAGGTAGATACATAATGCCTTCATACACTATAAACAAATACTACCTTGTAAAGATTCCAGGGATGCAACTTCATCCAAGTTAAACAACAAAATAAAAAACAAGACTAAGTGTTATTTTTTTAGTTTGTATTACATTCTACTAGCATCAGCTCTAGACAAAACAGCAACAATTCTAAAGAACCATTTTATATGTAAGTTGTCAAGATTTACAGGACTAACAATGATGTCTTTCCTGTATCACCATGGATCTAGTGTAATGGTTGTTTGAAATGAAAGGTGATTTAGAAAACATGTAAGTCGTGGAAATGAGAAAAGAGACATATAAAACCTTTATCCTAGAATTTGAAAATAATCAGTCCTTTAGAAGAATATTGAGTAGTCTATTAATCAGCTTTTCCATGAGACACTCTTGGTATTTGGGATGAATGTTTTGACTTATGCTGCTGAGTAATCTGTAGAACAGAATGAAACTACAAAGTGGATTCAGAATGGATAACAGAATCCACACAGACTTGAAAGACAGCAAAGTGTTTCTTCTTTCTTCTTCTCTGTCTCTCCTCCTCCCTACCCCCTTTCTTCCAATCTTTTCTTTTTTCCATTTTACTGATTACCATAATTAGGCAAATATACATTTTATCAAGTGATGCAGTTGTTTACCTCTAGAAATCCCGTGGCTGTTTAATTAGAGACTAATCACAGATTGCATTAGCTACAGCAGATATTTAAAACTTCTAATAGTGACTACTTCTATTATTAACAATTTTGGAACTGTGATGATATATGTGCAATTTAGTCACAGTGATCGGTTTTATATTAATTTGCTTTGTGTAATACTCTGATTGGTAATGAGAAATATGTATTTTGATCTTTGTTCCTTGTTATACTGGCTAGAGCTCCTAAAACACTTGTAAATTCCTAAGCTGTAGGAGTGCTAGGAGAATCTTTTGTTCTAATATTTGGTCTTTGATCATGGTTCCTACATAGCTCCCAAATCCCTTGGAATTTTCTAGATGATAGAAGCATTTTTTTTTCTAATGAGGAAAACTTTTGGTGAGCTCATATATGGGGGCTGGTCACTAGAAAGACCAAACCATGATTAGAAGCTCAGAACTTTCATTCCTACTTCTCATCCTGTGGAAAGAAGAGAGAGTTGTAGGTTGAGTAAATAATTGAACATGTCTATGTGATGAAGCCTTCAAAAAAATCCCTGAGCTATGGGGTTCAGTGAGCTTCCAGTTGCTGAACATGTGGAGGTGTCTGAATGGTGGCCTACCCCAGAGAGGGCATGGAAGCTCTGTACTCATTCCTCTGTACCTCACTCTGTGTATCTATTCATCTGGCTGTTCACCTGAATCTTTTGTACTATCCTTTATAATAAACCAGTAAATCCAGTAAACCTAAGAGTTTCTGAGTTCATTATATGTCCTAGCAAATTATGAAAACTGAGGAGGATATTGTGGGAATTCTGATTTATAGCCATGGATCTGAAGCATAGCAAACAAGTGGGGCTTGTGATTGGCATCTGAAGTGAGGGACATTCTTGTGAAACTAAGCTTTTAACCTATGGTATCTGACACTAACTCCATACCCATGGTATCAACATTGATTTAAACTGTAGAATATACAAGTAATGTTGGAGGAATGCTTGATATGAGGAAAAACCTGCACTTGTCACGGGAGTGTTCTATGTTGAGTGTTTAGTAATGAGCGAGGCAAAAAGGTTTAAAACCTGAGCCCTAGAGTCAGATATGTTAGAATTTCAATTCTGCTAAATCACCTGCTAGATAATGTCAGGGAAATTATTTAATTTGGTTCCAGTGTAATAGTGAGTACACATGGTGTTCATTTTTCCATTCTTGGGATACCTCACTTAGGCTAAGAGTCTCCAGTTCCATCTAATTTGTTGCACAAGGCATTAATTCATCCTTTTTATGGCTGAGGAATACTCCATGGTGGTAGTGTGTATATATATGTGTGTGTGTGTGTGTGTGTGTGTGTGTGTGTGTGTGTGTATAAGGTGGATGTCTTTTTGATAAAATTACTTCTTTTTCTGTGGGTAGATGCCCAATAGTAGGATTGCTGGATTGAATGATGGTCTATTTTTAGTTCTTTGAGGAATCTTCATGTTGTTTTCCATCATAGAGGTTATACTAAATTTTTAGGCCATCAACAGTGTATAAGTGTTCCTTTCTCTCTGCATCCATAACAATATCTGTCACTTCTGGACTTTTTAATAAAAGCCATTCTAGGGGGGGAGGCAGAGCATGATGGCAGACAGAATACATGTTTAGCTCAGCTCTCCTGGGACAAAAGGTGAGAGTGAGTGGGCTAGGTCATTCCCAGCATGGAATATTGGTGTGGAGTGGCAGTTCGGGGTGTGCAGTGAAATGGCAGATTACTGGACTTGGAGTTAATATGGAGCTGCAGATACTGCCAGGAAAGTTTCTGTGCCACGGCTGCAGTGGTGGGTACCAGTGGTAGAAGCCAGCCCCTTCATGGAGGATTACAATTTCCAGTTTGTGGGGAAACCAGGTGTTGTGTGGAAAGATTGGTGAAGTGTGGACTCACGAGCAGAATTTTGTGGCTAGAGTTGGGTGCCTTGTGGAGTGGCACCACCCCAGTTAGGTGGCGGGAGAGACACTCATACAGGAAAGATCGCAGATGGGAAGTGCACATTGTTTTAAAATTTGGGAAATGGAGGTCACTGCAGACACCTTTCAGCATGAGCCAGGTGCTTCACGGGAACTGTTGCAGGGAGAATTTGTGAAACCTGCCAGTGAAGATTTTTTGAGATCGGTGGAATCAACAGTTAGGCAGGGTCTAAGTCCCACGCTGGTAGCCAGGCAACCACCAAGAACATTGTAAGCTGGGAATCAGGTATAAGTCTGGGAACCACTCATGGCACCACCTGGTGTCCAGAAAGTATGTTATAACATAAATATATTCCTACTTAAGTTGATCCCTATGGCATCATATGGCCATATATAATTTTACCTTTCCTGCTCGTCTAGCGATAGTGAAAAATAATCATGGGGTGGAATCAGCAGAAAAATTCCGGCAACATGAATAATCAGGGTAGATCAACTCCCCCAAGGAAAAACAAAGAAGCCACACCAGAACATCCCATTCCTAAACAAATGGCTGATATGTCAGAAACTGAGTTTAGAATTTGGATGGCAAGTAAGATTAACAGACTGGAAGTAAAGTTGGAATTAGAAATTCTAGGAATAATTCAAAAGTTGTCTTGAGAAATCAATGAATTCAAAGACAAAATCACCAAAGATTTTGACACATTGAGACAAGAAATTGCAGCCCTCAAAGATCAGAGAAATACAGTAGAATCCCTGTAACAGAATGGAGCAAGCAGAAGAAAGGATTTCTGACATGGAAGACAAAGCTTTTGAATGCTCCCAAATGCTCAAAGAGGAAGAGAAGCAGAGAGCAAAAATGGATCATTCTCTCAGAGATCTGTGGAATAATTCCAAAAAAGCAAACATTCGTCTTATAGGAATTTCTGAAGGCAATGAGGTTGCTTTGAAAGGCCAGGTACTCTACTCCAAGAGATAATCAAGGAGAACTTCCCAAACATTACAAGAGATTCTGAAATTCAGACACTAGACAGTTTCAGAACCCCAGCAGGACTCCATCCAAATAAAGCACCTCCCAGACACATTATAATTAACTTCACTAAAGTTAACATGAAGGAGAAAACACTGCAAGCAGTCAGATGTAAGTAAACTATAACTTACAAGGGGAAGAATGTTAGAATGACTGCAGATCTCTCTGCTGATACCTTTCAAGCTAGAAGAGGGTGGTCATTGACTTTTAGTCTTCTAAAACAAAATAATTTTCAATCTAGGATCCTGTATCTAGGATCCTGTATCCAGCTAAACTGAGTTTAATTTATGATGGGGATATTACATACTTTAATGACATTCACATGTTGAAGAAATTTTCCATAACTAAGCCAGCTCTCCAGGATATTCTCAGACCTATCCTCCATAATGACAAGCACATTCCTCCACCACAAAAGTAAACTCACTCAGAAACTTTTGATCAAATTCCAACTTCCACAGTGGTGAATGGATTAAAAATGTCCACTGGACTTTCAAAAAACTAGATACCCAAAATTCTACCAGGCTTATCAATTCTCATTAATGTGAATGGTTTAAATTGTCCTCTAAAGAGGCACAGGTTGGCTGACTGAATACAAAAACTCAGGCCAGATATCTACTGCATACAAGAATCTCATCTTACCTTAAAAGATAAATATAGACTCAGGGTGAAGGGATGGTCATCTACATTCCAGGCAAATGGAAAGCAGAAAGAAGCAGATGTTGCAATTTTATTCGCAATGTTGAACAGGCCCATATCAAAGTTGTGAAATAGTATCAACTATAGAAAATCTCCCCAAAAAGAAAAGTCCGGGACCAGATGGCTTCACATCAGAATTCTACCAAACCTTTAAAGAAGAACTAGTACCTATATTACATAAACTTTTTCAAAATATAGAAAAAGAAGGAATACTTCCCAACACATTCTATGAAGCAAATATCACTCTGATCCCCAAACCAGGAAAAGACCCAACAAGAAAAGAAAATTATAGGCCAATATTTTATATCTTCTTTTGAAAATTTTCTATTCATGTCTCTTGCCCACTTTTTAAATTTTTGTTTTTTGTTTTCTTTTGCTTCTTTATTTTATTTTATTTTGAGACAGAGTCTTACTCCATCACCCTTGGGAGAGTGCTGTGGCATCATTGCTTCTCACAGCAACCTCAAACTCTTGGGCTTGAGCAATCCTCTTCCCTCAGCCTCCCAAGTAGCTGGGACTACAGAAATGTGCTACCATACCCAATGATTTTTTTTCTTTTTCTTTTTCTTTTCTTTCTTCTTTTTGGTCTAAATGAGGTCTCACTCTTGATCAGACTGGTCTTGAACTCTGAGCTCAAGCAATCCACCTGCTGGGGCTTCCCAGAGTGCTAACATTACTGGCGTAAGCTACCCTGCCTTGTCCTCTTGCTGATTTCATTGTATTCTTTATAGATTCTGGATATTACCCTTTTATCAGATATAAATATCTGATTACAAACATTTTTCTCCCATTCTATAGGTTGTCTATTTGCTGCATTGACTATTTTCTTAGCTGTGAAATTTAATCAAATCCTGTTTATTTATTTATTATTCCAGTGACTGCCCTTTGGGTCTTAGTCATAAATTCTTCACTTAGGTTGATATCTAGAAGTGTTTCTCCTACTTTTTCGTCTAGAATTTGAACTAACTAATGAGCAGATATGTGCACAGAGGAATGTTAAACTTGGAAATAGTGAATGCTATTTGGGTGATGGGCACTTATAGCCATGACTCAAGCACTCCAAAAGTTATCCATGTCAGCAAAAACATTTATATTCTCTTGATATTTTTGAAATAATAAAAAAAAGATTGAGTGGGCATAAAATAGAGAGAACAAAGAGATATTGTTCCTGATGTCAAAAAGTTCTGTAATTTCTCATTTGCAGAGATTTGTAATCAAAGAACCCCATTAATACTTCTGTAATTACATAGAAAAAAAATTTTTTTAAACAAGTGAACAGTTTATTAAGAATTAAACAAAGGTATGATGTGATACAGTACAAGCAAGACACTCAAGATAGGTATAATAGTACTACTCACACAAAAACTTAAATTTCACCTCAAAAAAATCAAAAGACAAAAGAGAAAGCAATTTCACTGTTATAAGATAAAATATTTCATGCAAAGTATTAACTCTGCCCCTATTTCTCTATTTCTTTCTACATAGAAAATTTTTACAAATGTATTTTTACTTGGAAACATACTTTTCTCCAGCTTTCAAGTAAAACCTACCTGTCACTCTCAAGACAGTGAGATTTATAATAAATTAGTAATGCAATAGTGATTAGTGAAGTACCTGGTACATGACCATTTAGATCATGCTATAAGCTTCTTTCACCTATAAGTCACATTTATTGTCTTACATTGTTCTGAGGAAATTGTGCAAAGAGCATCTTTTATAAAATGAAAATAACGATGAGGATTAGGATAACCATACCAACGTCTTTCTCCTACCCTCCCGCTGAAGAAATAGGAAGTTCATTTGTCCGGTTAGTACCTAATGAAGAAAGGAATCTTGTGCTTTATCATGTCATAGCAGGTATAGGAAGATTGTTATATTATGCTCATTGTGCTAGGAACTTCTTTTGTGATATATGTTCTGCTAATTGTAGAGGTATCAACTTAAAGCTTTACTGCTTATTCCCATGAAATGATTAATTTTCATATTTTGACCTATATTCTCAATTTCTACGGGGGGAAGTAAGAGGTAATGCTTGTCTGTATCAGCCCTGTGATGTATTTGTGGTTTTTACACACCTGGATGGCCCTCTCACTCACTGTGTGT
Source organism: Perodicticus potto (assembly GCA_963574655.1). Lineage (NCBI taxonomy): Eukaryota > Metazoa > Chordata > Mammalia > Primates > Lorisidae > Perodicticus > Perodicticus potto. The sequence goes on from CAUYRH010084842.1 coordinate 40,981, forward strand.
CAGGCTACCCCACCATCACTGACACAGGATCCTGGCCTCCATGTGGCCAGGAGGTGATCTTCTGCCTGAAAATGTGGTGTGTTTGCACTTCTTGAGATCATGCTTCAGTGTGATTCTGGATGATCAATAAAAGAGGTTTGGCAGAGAAAACTCTCCGCAGGTTGTGAGGGTCTTTCCATAGCCACAACAATTCACCAGAATAGTTGACTCTAATTTAAATGCCTAGAGAAAGAAAGTTTTGAGACATAGTCTCCTGTTATCTTTTTTCTTATAACATTTAATATTTTTTTCATCACTCTTAGTTAAGTAATTGTTTCATGGCCCTTTATTTAGAATTAAATAGATAAGACCAAAAGAGATATCTTATTTCTGACTTAAAAAATCCCTCATATTAAATTCAATCATATTTGAGGCCTAGTATAATTTGAAAGGGTGACTTGCTTTATCTACCATTTTTAGGCTTTCCCCTTTTGAATCACTCTATACATTCTGCCTGCAGGCATATTAGAAAGGAACATTTAACACCCCTGCAAAATATCATGTTCCATTCAGATTGTGGAGCTGAAAGATTTCCCTATAGCCTGGTCATGACTGGGTAGGTCTTGACAGTGCCTTGTTGGGTGTTCCTCTTGCTGGTAGGAAGATATATTTCTCTTTCCTAGAAGTTTGTTTACACCATTATCTTAGAAACTTCAAAAATACATCGATCTGTGTCACACTGAAGCCAGGAAGTAACAGGAAATATCATATCACTTTTTGATGTGCTTAAGCCTTGTGTATTAGTGTAAGGATGTGGTCTTCGGATTATCTTAGATCCAAGTGGTCATCTGCAAATTTCTACAGCTATCTCTGCTCAGTCCTGTTCCTTACTTTGATTTATTAGTGATACTGTTCAATCATTCCCATGGAAGCTCCTATTTCTCACTCAAGCCTGTGAGTGTAGCAAATAATGTGTTAGTCAGTGATGTTTAGGAAGAAAATTACATAATGGACTATATGAACGAGTATACCGATTTGGAATCTCCTTTCTAAGTCTCTGATTGGTAGGATAGTTTTGATTTCTCTCCTCTGCACAACCTGTTATCATTGGATGGGTCAACAGACGCTATGGAGTTTATTCCTGGGCAAATAGGTTTCTTTATTTCAAAGGAGGTATTTCAAGTGTAAATTGAGGGTGATTCAAAAATTCAAGCCCATTTTTTTCTCCCTTAGATTATTAGATTTATTCACTTTATTTTAAATGTTTCTTGAATAGGAAAGTTATTTTTGGTTTCACTGGTAGTTGACAAAGTTTTACCACTATGTGATATCTTCATGGAGCAGATTGGGAAATCCCTATAGTAATGCTGGGCCAGTAGACATTGATCCCAGTAGAAGGCAAGTGACCACTATGTGTCATCTTTCATGCATCCATAATGCAAAAAGGGCAGACAACTCCACCAGGTCATTTGGTAAACACCTGTCTTCCTGCTGGAACAGTCAGACCTCCAGCACTCACCACATGCTTTGCCCCATTATTTGCCAAATAAGCTATCTTGGGGAAACATCTTTATTCAGAGTAATGCAGCATCCATTCTGTACTTATAGAAAGGAAATACCTATACTGGTGAAAAGCATAATAGACCCCCGAACAGCAAAGTTCACATGCTGATAGGTACATGGAGATAGAGTTCTCCAGTCTTGCCACAAATACCCCCTTGCGTACAAGGTTTCTTATTTTCACGGTTATGCTAGAATTTTACTATGCAAATGTTTTCTTAAGTGGTGTACATATTTTTACAGCATGATTTCCCATCAGTTAGGTGACTTTGCTTTTCATTTCAAGGGTATTTTTCTAGGAGTACTTGCCTTGCCTTATTAACCTTGAGCAATCCAAGAATGTTACCTTTAATCTTGGCAAAAATGGCATAAGCTTGTAAGCTCTCAAAATGTAAATACCTTTTTAAGGAGAACTTCATTTGGTGGAAAGCATGCTAGAATAATCATTTACCTGAGTTGGATTAAACATTATTTTTATGTTTTTAAATCTATGATTGGAGTTGGAAAGTTTCATATTGTTTGTTAGATCTTAAAAAATATTATTTTTTTTATCTCAAAAAATATTATTTGCCTTACCTATGAAAATAATGTCAAACTCCATTCAAATAAAAAATATTTATTGGAATCTTTTGTAATTCACCAGAGTTCTAAATAGAATCCCTTTTGTTGTTTATTTTCTAAATCCTTTGATTATGTTATTTATCATATTTGTTAACACATGTTGCTTTACTTCTCTGTATATTTTTCTTTCTCTTGTAAGACTTCCTAAATGCTATTTCAGCACAATATGTATTTTCATGAATTGTGGGAAGAAAGAAGAACAAATTATTCTTCAGATATTTTCTTTTCACATAAGTATATTCCTGCAATGAATCAGCCTATTAAGGAGACATTACAAAACTGGAGCCACCAGTGAGGATGCAGGTTTTCTAAAAGTTTTCATTAATGTCATTTTGGTTGAAATTAGCATGCAGTTTATTAAGATGTGCATTTCTGAAAGGATAATACTAATTGGATATGTATATATATACACATACATATACATATCTTAAGAAAGTATCTTATTTTTTATTATACTATCATTTATTAATTTATTTTTTGAATAGGAAAACAACCCACTTACCTTTGCATAAGGATGGGAATCTTATCCTGTCAACATCTTGCCAGATTGTTGAGAGAGATCAGAAGGGGAAAATAAACAGGGACATGCATTTATATTAGTGATGCACATTCAGAGAAGTGGCCTTTGGAATAGACTTAGTGAACTGTGGCTGTCACTATTGTTTCATGCCCCAATTCCCTTGGCTGTTTACAATTTCTGTGTCAGCCTGAGATTTTAACTGACATCACCTGTGTCTCATGGCCTGAGGAATGGTCACTACAGCCTTGCCAGGAAATTAACAATCCCAGGGAGCAGCCTCAATCACTAACTGGGAATAGTGTATACCCACCCACTTTCCTGCTGCTCAGATTAAATCACCTTGGCATATATATTTGATGGTGTTTTCTGCTCTCCCATGAAATGAAGCTCCACTTGTGATGGTGGTAAGTTAATTGATTCTGCCCCTTTTTCAGCCTCCTCCCTTTCCTTTCTCACTTCCCCACTCTTTTGCTGGTTCCCTTACATTACTTCCCAATAAGTACTTGTCCAAGAATCTTTATCACAGAATTTGATTATTTAGCAGCTGATGCTTGGAAAGGTATTTAGTATATCCACTCCTGGAAGAGATACATGATCCATTTCAAATCATACTATATTGATTATAATTTTTAAAGAAGCTCCCTTCAAGGGAGAAATGATATACTCATCATGAGAATTTAATATTTTGAAAAACTCGTACTATTTGCTAATATTTGGCAACATCTAAGGGGTTTCAATATACTGCTTATGTCTGCCATATGACTACATAAAACATATTATTGAATCCCATTTATTTCCCAATTATGGAATCTAGGTAACTTACCTTCATCCTGAGTCTTATTTTTAGGTAATTGAGTCATTTATGACTTTTTGGGTAAGAACTAGGTTATTCATGTTTTCATTTTGTAGTGGATTTGAATTCCAGAGTGTATCAGAATATCTCCAAAGAATAAAAATAGACCTCTTTTTGGATATCATAGGCCAAAAAGTATTAGTGTAGGTAAATTAGGTGTGTAGTGTTGGGGAACCGTGTAGCTTAGCTTTTGTTCTAGATCATGGCTAATTAAACTAATGAACACCAGAAACACATGGAGGAATTGTAAAGACCCAAATTTCTGGTTCTAGCTCAAGAATTTCTGATCCAGGAAGTCTGAGTTGGGGCTCAAGAATGTGTATTTCTAACAAGCTCTCAGGTGGTGCTGATAGTCCTGGTCCACACTTTTTTTTTTCTTTTTTTTTTAACAAGTGAACAGTTTATTAAGAATTAAACAAAGGTATAATGTGATACAGTACAAGCAAGACACTCAAGATAGGTAGAATAGTACTACTCACACAAAAACTTAAATTACACCTCAAAAAAAATCACAAGACAAAAGAGAAAGCAATTTCACTGTTATAAAATAAGATATTTCCCGTGAAG
>CAUYRH010084843.1:0-56339 GCA_963574655.1 Perodicticus potto
TCATCTCTAGCATTTTGTCTTAGATAATAATGCTAAAGATGTACTTGAATAAGCATAAATCTCACAAAGTCACTACAGCATTACAGAAAGAATAAAATCATAATGAAACATAATATGAAATGGACAGTTTTGCTGGTAAAGCAACACAGTTTCTGCAAGACTTTGTCTTTTTTTTTTTTTTTGAGACAGAGTCTCCCTGTCACCCTGAATAGAGTTCTGTGGTGTCATAACTCACAGCAACCTCTAACTCTTGGGCTCAAGCAATGCCTGGCTAATTTTTAGAGACGGGGTCTCAAACTCCTGAGCTCAAGCAATCCTCCCGCCTCCATTTCCCAGAGGCGTGAGCAACTGTACCCAGCCAAGACTTTGTCATTTTGCAATTTTTAAATTCTTGGTTTCATTTCTGCTGCTAAAATCCTTTGATGTGGAGGATGTCTAGGAAGGTGAGTCCCAGACTCATCTACCAAAGGTCCATTCCAGCAATAAAGATCTGTGACTACAGAGGTAAAAGATAACTGTCAAAAAGCCTTCTCGAAGCATCTTCTTATTGGATTTTCATGATGCTCCTATGAGAAAAGTAAAACAGTATTCTTTCCCCCATTTTATACTATGCAACACAGAGAGGTTGAGTAACTTTGTAGTTCACACAGCTAACCAGTTGCAGAAGCAGGGCTAAGATAATAAAGAGAGCTGGAATATATTAGCACTCTAATCCAAACTCTTCATTTAATAGAAAAGGAAACTAAGAGGATTATGCCCAGAGGAGCCTAAGGACATGCAGTTAACAGCACCAAAAATAAAACTCAGGGATGTCAGTTCGTTGCTCTTGCTCTGCCAGTCCAGTGACTCACAGTTCATTTTGCTGCACCTCATTACTAATCTTGCTCTGCTCAGAAATAGCCAGAATTTCCTGTGCCCTTGGGCCCTCCAATGGGCCAGGCTCTACACTCCCTCCCAGGGCAAGTCAGGACCTATGCAGGACTAGAACCCTCAGAGTTGCTACTCCACATGGCTGGCTGGGCCCGGGAGAACCATATTCATTTTACTCACATACCACAGCCACTCCCAGGGACTTTCAGGGGCAACTCCCCAGGAAAGTGGCCCCAGCCCTAAGCAAGTGGGTGAGGCGTGTTGGCACAAGCTTTTAGGCCAGAGTGGGTGAGTCACCTCAGGGGCACGGCCCTCCAGCTTCCTTTTCATTCAGCTGAAGCCTTGGGCTCCCCAGGAGAAGGACAGGTGGAGAATAGGGAAGAGAAAAAAAACTGGTGCTTGAGCTTCAAGGTAGGGAAGAGCAGGAAGTGGGGCAGGGATGAGCCCCAGGTAGAGCTCGGAGAACACCGGACAAGCCCCCAGGAAAATGGAAGCCTAAAATGGAAACGACTCCCGACAGGGGTTGGTGGTGCAGCTGGGAGGAGCACTGGCATTCTGCTTCCCAGTCCCCCATCTTCTCCTGGGACCCATTTGCCACACTGCCTCTCCTCTACCCTCCCCACACACCTCTGCTCTTTCTCCCATGCAGAGTGGGGCATTTTGCTTTTGCAGGGGGAAACTGAGGCACAGCACATGGACTCAGAAGAGTGTCAGGGACGGCTCCAGGAGCAGAGGGAGTTTCAACTCCGTCACCTCCTCACCCAGGGAGGACAACTGAACAGAAATTTAGAGGACTCAGCACTGCGGTATTGAGGCCCTTCCTATACATAATTTAAAATGTTTGAATATATGCATAGTAAGTGTAAAATGAGAATAAAGGAGTCCATAAATCCTGAAAATCTCCATTATAATATGTTAGCACATTTATGGAAATATAAAATGTCAAGTTTTCAGAATTTCTTTTTCTCATTCTGTTTGTGCCTCTGATTGGCTGGTGTTCTGGGCACGTGCTCAATTCTGCTTGCTCCACCTTGCAAACTACAGAGTCCCACAGAGACAGGAAGAAAGGCCTAGGACTTCACCTCCAAGGGACCCCTGAGAAAGCCTCCCGCCCCTCATCCTGCCCTCCACTCCCCTCGCCTGCCAGAGTACCAGGCACAGCAGGCCAGCCAGGAAACAGGAGACGCCGCCAGCCAATTTCCCCTCCCTCCTATCTGTCCAAGGCTTCACAGTTCCAGAATCTGAGCCAACTCCCTGATAAGGCTGGGTGGGTTTGTGGAAAGAGGCACTAAGGAGTGCCAGCCATGCTTACCTGTGATCACCCTCCACACCCGCAACCCCCTCAAACCGCGCCCCCCCATCTCTCCCAAGTCACTTCCCCAGCAAATTGCTGTGGCTACTTTTAGAAAGCCCTCTGTCCATCCCCATCAGGAGAAGGGGAGGAAGTACCTGGCTGAGGTGAGGCAAGTCAGAGATAGAAGCATCTAAATTGAGAACAGAGATGTAAGTGCCTTGTTCAAAGCAGTTCCCATTTTACAGATGGGTTGCATTCCAAAAGTCTGTTGTTAATTTTCCCTCTAACGTGAATCAATTAGATCAACTATTTATTGACCATTTTGTATGTATCAGGCACTATGCCAGATGTGCATTGCTTTATTTAATACTCCTGAGAATCCTGTGAGGTTAATCTTCTTATTCTCCTATTGTGGGTAAAGAAATGGAATCTCAGAGAGGTTAAATAATTTGTCCTCAGTCACCCAGCAGAGTCAGGGTTGGAAACAGATTCTCAATCCCACGCCTAGCGGCTATTCCATTGTGCCGCACTCCTTTAAGCAGTAGTTAAGCCACTAGAACCCCTTTAATTCATTATGCATCAAAAAAACAGTGGACACGTGCAAAGAGAAAAAAGAAAACAGTGTTGAAATACTAATAAGTTATTGCAGAAAAATGATCAGGTGGACCAGGAAAGTGTTCTGTTGTCTAGGATGAGGGTTTCTCATGGAAAGCGACTCTATTGAGGAGAGGATGCAGAAGTCACCCAAGACACTTCTAAATCCACAAAGAAGAGGTGGGTCCTTGCAGAGACTTAGGAGCTTGCTGATCCTGGCTCTCTTAGTGTCCATCTTCATTCCTGACTTGTGCCTTTTCTCTGAGGCAGCAGCTATGCGTGGAATTCTTTTGAGTTAAGAAATACAACAAAGAGGCGGTGCCCTTAGCTCAGTGGGCAGGGTGTCAGCTACATACACCAAGGCTAACGGGTTCGAACCCAGCCCGGGCCTGCTAAACAACAATGACAACTGCAACAAAAAATAGCCAGGCATTGTGGAGGGCACCCGTAGTCCCAGCTACTCGGGAGGCTGAGGCAAGAGGATCTCTTAAACCCAAGAGTTTGAGATTGCTTTGAGCTATGATGCCACAGTACTCTACCCTGAGACTCCCTGTCTCAAAAAAGAAAAGAAAAGTAGGGGCAAGAGAACAAGGAAGACAGAAAGTCATTTCTGTGTAAGTCACATAACAAGGAGGGGTAAGAAGTAGGAGACTTACTGTATGTCTGTGTAAGAACTTAGCAGCTGAGGTGACATTCTATTTTATTTAAGGTGACGTTTATATGACTATCAGTGAGAAGGGCAAGCACGGAGCCAAGCACATCCTTTCCCCAAAGAGCAGGACTGGTGACAGTGGCCTCACAGAACTTGGTCTCTGGGAGAGCAGCTTCCAAGTGTGTAAGGGCAGACAGGGAGTCAAAGGTATTTGGACTGTGAGATGTTCTTTACTTGCACTAATTTCCCCAGAGGATCTCATCCAGGTCCACAGCTTTGTATTTTCTATATGCTGAAAGATTCTGGCTGCTTCTTTCAACTCTAGAATAATAACAGCCAGGGCCACTTAGATATTGCCACGTTAATCTTATTCCCACCGGCCCCTATCTGTTCCTCCCTTGGGCTTTCTCATATAGTAAATGGTCCACTCTTCCAAGCAGAAAGCCTAGGAGCCATTCCAGATTCCTTTCTTTCATTCCGCACAATCTATCAGTAAGATTAAAATAAACCTGCACTTCTTACGCTGGCTGACACCCCTGCCTCTCTCTGTGACTCCATCCCACACGCTACTTTTTTACACTTACTGAGCTCCAGCCTCCCTTCTGGTCCTTAAACATGTCAACGTCATTCTGAGCTCAGGGCTCTCGCATTTGCTATTCCCTCTGCCTGGAACGTCCTTTCCCACCTCATTGCATGGCTAGCTTCTCATTCTTTAGGACTCCAGTCAAATAGCAGCTTCTCAGACAGTCCTTCCCTGACCTCCTGATGCAAAGTTTCTCTAAATTATTCTCATTTACCTTTCCACATGGTACCAGTTTATCTCCTTTATTTATTTGTTACCTCTGTTTATATTGTCTGTCTCTACCCATTAGTGTATAAGCTCATGTAGGGATGTCTTATTTACCATCACACTTAGCAGAACGTTGCATGAAGTAACAATGAATGAATGGAAGAAGAAAGGTGTAGGTTTCTAATTCAAAGAAAACATCCTTAGAGAGTTAAGTTTTTCATACCAATTACAAATAGTTGAGGTAAATACATTTGTTGTTCATAGAGCCTTCAATATATCTGCATTTTGAAGGAGAATTGTTTAGGAAAAAGCCAGAATTAGATAATTCCCATTCTGGGCATAGCAGAGTCAGCACCTGATCAGCTCCTAACCAATGCCAGGTGATAGTTTGTCTAGGCGCTTAGTTGTTTTAGGAACAAATTGGATGCATACCTATAGTGTGTATGTGTATTATATACAGTAACTACCCTGTATGGTTTCCCTCCTATGTGACACAAACTGTGTTAAGTACTTTATAAGCACTATTATGACTGATTCTCACAGAAAAAAACAAAAAGGCAGCCCAGGCACCGTAACTCACACCTGTAATCCCAGCTCACTGGGAGCCCAAGGCGGGTGGATTGCTTGAGCTCAGGAGTTCGACACCAGCCTGAGCAACAGCAAGACCCCCTCTCTACTAAAAATGGAAAAACTAGCCAGGTGTGGTGGTTCATGCCTGTAGTCCCAGCTACTTGGGAGGCTGAGGCAAGAGAATTGTTCAAGGCCAAGAGTTTCAGGTTGTTATAAGCTATGATGCCACGGCACTCTACCCAGGGCGACAGAGTGAGACTGTGCCTCAAAAAAACAAAACAAGGCTCAGCGCCTGTGGCTCCATGGGCTAAAGCGCCAGCCACGTACACCTGAGCTGGCGGGTTCGAATCCAGCCCGGGCCCGCCAAACAACAATGACGGCTGCTACCAAAAAAAAAAATGGCCGGGCGTTGTGGCAGGCGCCTGTAGTCCCAGCTACTTGGGAGGTGGAGGCAAGAGACTCGCTTGAGCCCAGAAATTGGAGGTTGCTATGAGCTGTGATGCCATGGCACTCTATCCAGGGTGACAGCTTGAGGCTCTGTCTCAAAAAAAAAGAAAAAACAAAACTCTGTGAGGTAAGTACTAGTATTAAGCCCATTTTACAGTTGAGAAAATGAGGGTTTTCTGGAATTCAAACCTTAGCGTGCCTGATTGTAGAGCATGTAGCTCTGCTGTCCTGCATGCCTGGCTAGATTTCTAACAGTGCCATGAGATTCAGGGTGTGTACTGCTGGCTCAGTTTTGGAGACAACAAACCTAGGGTTCAGAAATATTCCGTGGCTTGCCTGAGATCATCCAGCTAGTCAGTGGTGGCCTGGAATTGAGTCCAGGTTCTTTTGACTTTAATCTCAAGATTCTTTCTACTATGGTTTACAGACCCTCTTGAGACAAGAGATGAGATTGAATAAGATGTATGTGCCATGGGCCCTTGGAGACCAAGGGCAGGAAAAGGGTGCTGCATGGCAGGAAAAGCTGATATTCCTCTTTCTGCCAGGCGTTCCTGGAGAAGTATGGATACCTCAGTGAACACCGGCTCAAAGCTCCCACCTCCGCTCGATTCAGCAATGCCATCAGGTAGGATGGAAGGAAGTGGAGGCTTGGGGGGTGCTGGGGATGCAAAGCTCAAACCATTTTCTCCCTTGTCCTGCAAGGCTGGTCAGTCTCCTTTCCTGCCCTCACCTTACCACCCACCCTTCCTCTGTGGTCCTTTATCTCAATTCCTCCCGACAGAGAGTTTCAGTGGGTGTCCCAGCTACCGGTCAGTGGTGTGCTGGACCGTGCCACCCTGCACCAGATGACTCGCCCCCGCTGTGGGGTTGCAGACGCTGACACTCATGTAACCTGGACTGAGAGGATCAGTGTCCTGTTTGCTGGACGCCGGGCCAAAATGAGGCGTAAGAAACGCTTTGCAAAGCAAGGTGAGCACTGTTAAAATCCAGCTAGGCTAAGGTTCCCCAAAGTTTGAAGCCCATGGCTAGAAGAACAGCTAGACCTGGACTTGGCTTTGTCAGTAACCTCTCTTCCCCAGGACAGGGAGAAGTAGGCAAACAGGACCTCCTGACTTGAGGACCATGATCGTAAATACAGACATTTAAATCAGAATGATACACATACTGATGAATTTTCATTGTACAAGTGTTTTCTAGATCAAACACAATGGAGCCCACTTAATTCCTTTACCAATTTCAATGCAGAGCAGTTTATATTTTACTGAAATTATTTTCATCTGAATCAATTCTTTCTTGTAACAATCATTCAACAAAGATGAGGTCCATTGATTAGATTTATTTTGTCCAGTGTTTTTTTTTTTTTTTTTGGTGACAGTCCTATTCTATCACCTGGGCTAGATTGCCTTGGTGTCATCATAGCTCACTGCAATGTCAAGCTACTGAGTGCAGGTGATCCATCTGCGTCAGCCCCCTGGGTAGCTGGGACTACAGGAGCATACCACCATGCTCAGCTCATTTTTTTCTATTTTTTAGTTCAGATAAGAGTTTCACTGTTGCTCAGGCTGGTCTCCAACTCCTAACTTCAAGTGATCCTCCTGCTTTGACCTCTTAGAGTATTAGGATTACAGGCATGAGCCACTGCACCTGGCGAAATATTTTTTAACAGCTTTATTGAGATATAGCTCACATATCACACAACTTACTCATTCAAAGTATACTATTCAGCAGTTTTTAGAATTTTCACAGAATTGTGCAACCATTACCACCATCTAATTCCAGTACATTTAATTGAAACCTCATACTCATTAACAGGCATTTCCCTTCTGTCCTCCCCTCACCCCTGGCAACCACTAATGTGCTTTCTGTCTCTACCGATGTCCCTGTTCTGAACATTTCATCATAACGCCTTATACACACTGCCACTTCTGCTGAGGCTTCAGGAGATTCTATAATTTACTGTATAAGTTTGCAAGTGGAGGTAACACGTTCTTCCTACAGTAGCAGGGGCCTGCTGGAAGTCAGAACTCCAGGGTCCTGCCCAAGAGAAGCTTCTAGTTGTTCTGCCCCCGCCTCTCCACTCCTTTTTCTTCCCTCTTCCTCTTGGGATTTTCGAGCAACCTCTGGAAGGAGGTACGGTGCCAGGTGATGCCGGTGCCTGAAGGGGACCATAAAGCCAGCTCTGCTCACCCAGGATTTGGGAATGGGACTCAGAGCGGTCAACTTTGTCCAAGGGCAGTCTGGGGCAAGACAGGGAGTGGCTCAGGCTCTTGGCCCCCAGCTATTCCTTCTTTCCTGGAAGGCACACTAGCAACTCCTTCCCTGCTCCCCTCCCAAGGAAAACAGTAATTCCTCTCAGTTTTTGTTCCTAGTCATCCTCTCTGAACACAGACACACACACTTAAGAGTTTCACAGAGGATTTTTTTTTTTAACCTATCCCATCCTCAGTTCTGAGTTAATTTTTTTTTTTTCGGTGGTATGATTAACATACATTATAACACACAGATCTTAATGTGTAGAGTTCAACTAAAATTTCCTAACACTTAGTCATGAAAACTTTTTTTTTTTTTTTAGTTTTTGGCCAGGGCCGGGTTTGAACCCGCCACCTCCCCTATATAGGGCCAGCGCCCTACTCCTTGAGCCACAGGCGCCACCCTTCACAGAGGATTTTTATTGAGATGTGTCACCTTCACTGGCTACTAAGAATGAGAAACCTGCCCACTCTCTCCCTCACCTGTGGAGTGAGGGGGTCCCCTAGCTGCACAGAGGCAAAAGGGGCCATCTCATACTATGCTAGAGGATGAAAGTTTTGTGAGGGGAAAGAGCCTAGGAGTTCGTGGCCCACAGCCGGGTGTGAAAGAGCCCAGCGTCAGCCAGTCTGCCTAGTGAAGACTGAGTGACTAGCAGCCGTGCTACCGATACAAAACAAACCCTCAGCCATGCTCTGGACCCCAGGTCCTCCCTTCACCTTCCTTGTCTCTTTCCCTTCCTTAGACTCATTCCCTCTCCCCTCCCTGGGGGTTGGTCACTGGCTGGGAGGCAAGGTTGGGTGGCTGCCAGGCCAAACAGGCCCAGGGAGGCAGTATTGCCTTGAATGGAGCTTGGCTCAGGATGGGAGAAGGGACATGCTCCTCCCCCTCATCTATGGGCAAGGAGGGGCAGGGAGTCCAGCTCCTCTGCTAAGACCCTCCCCTTCCATCTGGAGAGTTTCAGCTCGTGCTTTGACCCAAAGCACAGGTTTATAAGTTGGAGATGAGCAAATATGCCTGCCTATCTCTGTGCAAAGAGTGTGGGATTAGATCAGGTCTACCTCAGCTACTCACTCTATGAGCCAGGGGGGGAACCTTCCCTGGGGTTTTAGCTACCCTACATCTACCTACACATCCTGTCTTTTGGCTTGAGGTCACAATCTCCACCCCTGAGCTTGCTGGGCTCAGAAATAGTTCGTGAGAACCCAGAGATCTGGACCTCCTGGCCACCCTGCTCCCGGGTGTGTATTGAACTGCAGATGGACCCAGACTCAGTTGACCCAGGGCTGCAGCAAGAGGTCGGAGTCTCAGCCCTCCGGGAGGAATTACAGTTTGTAGCAGAGATGGAAAAATTCCTCTCAGTCAGTGACAAAACACACCCTTTGTTCTTCTCTTTTATTTATTTATTTTTTTTTACCTCAGCGCTCTCCAGAGTCCCTGAGGAAGCGAGGAGGAAAGCAAGGGGGCAGGAAAGGACCTCACATAAACGGGTCTTGTGGTTGTTGGCCAGCAGCGGGCTGGGGCCCTGGAAAGGGCAAAATGAAACCATCAGGAGGTGACAGGAGGGTGTGAGGCATGATGGCGGGGCAGGGTCACAGCTGTGGCCTCCACGACCCCACCTTTCCTCCACCCTGACACTCAAGGCTGGGGCTGGGATGTGTTGGCAGCAAGAGGCAGAGAGCTGTTTTCAGACTCAGCCCAGGCTATGGGAAGGAATAAGACCCCAGACCAGATCCACACAGCTCCTTCAGGTTGGGGCTTTTCTGAGTAGAGGCTGCACCCGTCTATCTTACTGGGACCTCGCCAGCTCAAAGCACTGTACAGGGCACTCTCCAGGCTAAGGGCAGTCCTCTCAGTCTGAGGGTTCTTCTCAGTAAGGCAGTATCTCCCAGTCAAATGGGGGGCTGCCTGGGGCTAGAGCCATGTCTTCCCATCAGATCAGGGACTCCCGTGGGGAGGGCCACCTTCCTATCTCACTGGGTCTGTAGAGACCAGACTCAGGTTCTGCAGCAGGTGTGACTGACGTGGCCTTTCTGGGTGGCAGGCAACAAATGGTACAAGCAGCATCTCTCCTACCGCCTGGTGAACTGGCCCGAACGCCTACCCGAGCCTGCAGTTCGGGGGGCCGTGCGTGCCGCCTTCCAGCTGTGGAGCAATGTCTCGGCACTGGAGTTCTGGGAGGCCCCAGCCACGGGCCCTGCTGACATCCGCCTCACCTTCTTCCAAGGGGACCACAACGATGGGCTGAGGAACGCGTTCGATGGCCCAGGTGCTGACACAAAGCCTCTCCCCACATAGCAAGAGGGGATCCCAACTAGGAGAAGCAGTTTGGGGTGGCAATGAAGCATTCACTTTCCCTGTGGCCTTGGCCAAGTGACCTCCCCTGCAGAACCTTTCAGTCTTCTCATCATAAAATGGGAACATGGTCCCTGCCCTGTTAGGTGCCATGGGTCCAAAGGTCTGCATGGAAAGTGCTTTGCAAACTCTGGAGAGTAGTATGTGTTCTGGGAGAATCTCCAGAGGTCCCATCATACACCCCCTCCCTCTAGACAGGCCTGTGCTTCTCCTGTTCTCCATGGTCCCACACCAGAGCCTTAAAACCCACCTACTCACCCCCACTCCTCCTCCTCCCCCTCCAACTGCCCCACTCCTGCCTCCCCTCCCCTCCCCTGCCCTAACTACCACAATTGCTACCCCAGGGCAAGAGGCACCCATCCTCTGACAGCCACAGAAGTGCTTCATACACCCACGCCACAGGTGTCTGTCCTCAACCTGAGGCTTCTGGCTGCAGTTTAAACCACTCTATTCCCAACTGCACAACACTGGCCATCAGAACCTTAATGTGAGCTATTTGCTCATTTCCTCTCTCCTAGAGGAAATAAAACCAGATTAGACCCCTTCAGGGTGGCTGGGAATATAGCACCACCACCATCCACCCCTTGCCCCTTCCTGAAACCCATCTACAGCATAGTCCACGTCCAGGCCCTGCTGCGGGGCCTGAGTTAGCACTGGGAGAACCTAAGCTTCACAAGGATCCACATGGAGCACACGCATGTGGTTACATGTAACTCACTTCACCCATGATATCTTTAGAGATGGTTACATCCAGACTAGGGAGAGTCTGGTCACTAAGACAGCAGCACTACACTAGATGTCAGGACACTGGGCTCCTCAAGCAGCATTCTGATTTGGGACAGTTGTTTTATGTTTTGAGGTTAGGTCCTCTCCCCTCTGAAACCTACCTACCTGTCTTCCAGAGAGAGCTGAATGGAGAGAACAGTGCTGGAAACAGCCCAAAGCCTATTCAAAATAGGAGACACATGTATTCCTCCTAACATGGCCGACTCTCCATGCCCCATGAGGCTCTTCTTATAATGCCAGACTTCTGACCTTTGTCAGTCCCAGTGGGCCTGGGCTCTGAGAAGGCAAAGCTGGAGGGACCCTCAACAAGCTTCCAGGCCAACATTATTACTGTGCAGTTGGCTGACCCCTGTGTCAGGGTTACCTGCTTCTAGGGAAAATGAATTGTGAAGGGTGGGACCCTGGTAACTGCATGTCTAATAAGCTCCATGTGGGACATACTAAAAGCTTGAGTATCAGTGAGCCAACCCAACTCCCTATTACCTATTACAAGCAGAGAGACAGAGGCCCACAGAGGAGCCCTGGCAGAGGAGGGCTTATTGTTAAATTATACATACACATAAAAGTGCACCATATCAAAAGTCTACAGTTTGCTGAACTTTCATACACCAAACATAGCCCAGTATCCAGATCAAGAAGCAGAACTAAAGGCCCTGTCATGCCCACTTCTAGGGGTAAGCACTGTATCTATTTCCAGGTTTTTTTGAAAATAATTCTTTTTTTTTTTTTGCAATTTTTGGCCGGGGCGGGGCCTGAACCCGCCACCTCCGGCATATGGAGCCAGCGCCCTACCCCTTTGAGCCACAGGCGCCACCCTGAAAACAATTCTTATGTAGCATTTTTGTAAGGCATTGTTCCAAGCATTGTTTATAATATAAATGTAAACGCACACATACGTATTTATTCTTCACAATACCCCTGTAAGGAAGAAGCTCATTATCATCATTCCCATTTTCAAATCAAGAAACTAAGACACAGAGAGGTTAAGATACCTGCCCAAAGTCACTGAGCTAGTAAATGATAAAATTACGATTTGAACTCGGGCAGCTTGGCCCCACGCTGTATCTACTCCACTCTGTACTTAGGCATTTATGCCCCACTACCTACCTAGACATCTCCTCACCTCTGAACGCTTTAGCTTCTGTAAGACTTAACTAGGAAAAAAATTATGCAGCCGAAAACAGCCCACACACCCCAGTGGCATTTGCATTGGGCCCTGCGTACTTGGGGGCGCCATGGGCAGCGGCTCTCTCTGATCCTCTGTGCCGCCTGCAGGGGGCGCCCTGGCACACGCCTTCCTGCCCCGCCGTGGGGAAGCGCACTTCGACCAAGACGAGCGCTGGTCCTTGAGCCGCCGTCGCGGGCGCAACCTGTTCGTGGTGCTAGCGCACGAGATCGGCCACACGCTGGGCCTCACCCACTCACCGGCACCGCGCGCGCTAATGGCGCCTTACTACAAGAGGCTGGGCCGCGACGCGCTGCTCAGCTGGGACGACGTGCTGGCGGTGCAGAGCCTGTACGGTGAGCCCCTGGCCACGCCTCCCACCCTTGCCTTCCACACTCCCGCCCCCGCCTCCAGTCCTTAGGCACCAGCTCCTCAAATAAGATTTCCCATACTAAGTGCAGGGATCTGGCCTCTGTCAGCTGCCCTACCCAATCCTAAAGCCCCAGGATCCTCCAAATATCAAAACCTCAAGGTCCTCTGCCCATCATTCCCAACCAATTCCTGTGCACAGATGTCCCCCCCCTTTCATTCCATTTATTGGATTCCCGCTCAGATTCCCCAACCCCCTCACATCATACCCCAGCCCCGTCTTTCAGGCCCATCTCTTCCCCCATGATGTAGTTTAAGAGCCTGTTCCTGCCCCAGCCTCACTAGCTCTCCCCTAACCTTTCCCTCAAGGACCCTGGTGCCCCTTCCCCCAAGCCTGTGCCTCTGCCTAGTGTTGGAGTCAGATGACTGAACCAGTGTCATTTCCCTGGTACCTGCCTCAACCTAGGCTACCTCTCTCAGAGTCCCACGCATGGGCAGAGCCAGGACACCTTCCATCCCTGATTAGCAGTTGCTATTGAGAAAAACATTTTCCCTCTGAGGGCCCTCAGTTTTACCTTCTATGAAAAGGGATAATAATTGAGGCCCTGCTTACCTCACAGGGCTGTTTTTCTAGTGGGTATGAGCATGCATTGTAGCCTGAGAAACCTACACAACATACTAGTAACGGCTGCCAGTCTCATATGGGCTAAGCACGTAATATACTCACTACACACCCAAGAAGTACTTATCTTTGTCCACAGATCAAGAGAACAGGGCTCAGAGAGATTAGGTAATTTGCCCAGGGTTACACAGCTAGGAAGTTACAGACCAGGATTTGGGAGCTGATATAAAATTCTAAGCTTATTAGACTCTCCTGATAAGTGAAAGACAGTGATGCAATTATTAGAACTGCTGTAGTTATCACACAGGTCCCTGAACTCTGTCTTCATGCCACCTAAGCTGCCCAGGATTCCAGGAAGAGGGCCCTCTGCCCTTCTTAGTTTCAAACCCTTGCTTGATCCTCCACTCCAATTTTACTGCTGTAGGACCCTCTTCCTCAGGTCATTGGGTAGAAGATTCCTGAGTTTAATTCTACAGTTAACACCAACAACCAGGGACAACCTTGAGCTCCCATTCCCACTTGCCTTTCCTGCCCTCTCCTATTAGATCATGGTTCTCAACCTTCCTAATGTCATGGCCCTTTAATATATTTCCTGTGGGTCAAGACCCACAGGCTGAGAATCGCTATTAATCAGGAAAAGAACCAAGGGGAGGTCTTGAGTGAACTGTGTTCCCCCCACCCTTATATGTTCTCACCTTCTTCTCTCCTTCCCCATAAAGGGAAGCCTCTGGGGGGCTCAGTGGCAATCCAACTCCAAGGAAAGCGGTTTACTGACTTTGAGACCTGGGACCCCCACAGCCCCCAGGGCAGGCACCCTGAAACCCAGGGCCCTAAATACTGCCACTCTTCCTTCGATGCCATCACTGTAGGTAAGATGGCCTTGCCTTTGCTTTACTTCTTTTTTCCCTTCTTCCCCACATCTCCTGGGCTTTTCACAGCTGGACTATAAAGTAGGCAGATGGATTATCAAATCCAGTAATTCCAAGCTAGAAACATGCTGCAAGGTAGCAAGCTCACAGCAAGCAACACACTGCTTCTTGCCGGGCATGGTGGCTCATGCCTCTAATCCTAGCACAGTGGCTCACATCTGTAATCCTACCACTCTGGGAGGCTGAGGCAGGTAGATCGCCTGAGCTCAGGAGTTCGAAACAAGCCTGAGCAAGAGATAGACTCCATCTCTATTAAAAATAGAAAACCAGGCTCAGCGCCTGTGGCTCAACGGGCTAAGGCGCCAGCCATGTACACCTGAGCTGGCGAGTTCGAATCCAGCCCCGGGCCCACCAAACAACAATGACGACTGCAACCAAAAAATGGCCGGGCGTTGTGGTGGGCACCTGTAGTCCCAGCTACTTGGGAGGCAGAGGCAAGAGACTTGCTTGAGCTGGGAATTGGAGGTTGCTGTGAGCTATGATGCCATGGCACTCTATCCAGGGTGACAGCTTGAAGCTATGTCTCAAAAATAAATAAATAAATAAATAAATAAATAAAAATAGAAAACCAACCAGGTGTTGTGGTGGGCACCTGTAGTCCCAGCTACTGGGGAGGCTGAGACAGGAGGATGGCTTGAGCCCGAGAGTTTGAGGTTGCTGTGAGTTATAATGCCATGGCCCTCTACTCAGGGCTACAGAGTGAGACTCTGTCTCAAAAAAAAAAAAAAACCCAAAACCAAAAATCACTGCTTCTTGCCACCTACTTTCCCCTGTATCCTAACTATGCATGCCATGTGCTATGCTTACCAGTTTAGGAAACAGGGTTCTATGATAGAACCTTCCTTGGAAAGATGGCAGGAGGCTGACAGTCATTCCTTAGCTCTCTCTTGTCTCTGGGCAGATGGGCAACAGCGACTGTACATTTTTAAAGGGAGCCACTTCTGGGAGGTAGCAGCTGATGGCAACGTCTCAGAGTCCCGCCTACTACAGGAGAGGTGGGAGGGGCTGCCCCCCAACATTGAGGCTGCTGCGGTGTCACTGGAGGATGGAGATTTCTACTTCTTCAAAGGTACCAGCCCTGGGGAAGCTGGGAAAATTGAGGCCGAGAGAGGGCATGTGTCCTGCCCATGGTCAAAAGGAGAAGAGAGGGAAGGAGTCTCACACAGCAAGTGAGTCCATGGTGGAGTCTCTGCTCCAGTCTGAACCGGTGACCCCAGGGAAGACATGAGCAGAAGACACCTTTCAGTGATGAAGTGGGGAGTAGTGGTTTCAAGGTTGTCCCTGGGAGAGTTTCAGAGAAGAGTCTAGACAGGGATCAGAGGACTGCTCTTAATCTCTGCAATTCAGGGGAAAGAACCAATCTTCCCAGGAATCCTGCTGTTTAAGATTGGGCATGTCACTTGACTTTTGGAGCGAGCATTTCTGGAATGAGAAACATAATATCTCAGGTTTGTTGGTGAAGAAGGATTAAAAGAGAATAATGACTGAAGAGTGGGCAATATATTACTAAATACAGGGCAATCCGTCAGTAAGTAGTATTCATTTGTTCATTCATTCGACCAATATTGAGTGCCTTCTATGCACCTGGTAGGTGTTGTTGGGCATAGAGCAGTGAACAAAACTTGGAAATGTTAATAGTAAGGGTAATGAAGAAAGATCTGTGCCTTCTGGCTTTCTACCCCTGACCAAGAAGTGGGCTGTGCAATCTGCCTTCTGCTGACACCTGCTGGAAGTCTACACCATAACAGTCCCTCCCCTCAACCTCTCTACTGTTTATAATTACTAGTGTAATCCGTTTTGAAAGTCGTAACTACAAACAACAGCAGGCTCCAACTGGAGGAGGAGGAGAGGCATGGGGGGCAGAGGTGGGATGGAGGGCCGAGGGGTGAGCACCTCCAGCTCACTCTGGCTCTCCCAATGCCCCACAGGGAGTCGATGCTGGAGGTTCCGGGGCCCCAAGCTCCTGTGGGGTTTCCCTCAGCTGTGCAGGGCAGGAGGCCTGCCCCGCCATCCCGATGCAGCCCTCTTCTTCACTCCTCTGCGTCGCCTCATCCTCTTCAAAGGTGCCCACTACTACGTGCTGGCCCGAGGGGGACTGCAAGTGGAGCCCTACTACCCTCGCAGTCTGCAGGACTGGGGCGGTGTCCCTGAGGAGGTCAGCGGCGCCCTGCCAAGGCCTGATGGCTCCATGATCTTCTTCAGAGATGACCGCTATTGGCACCTTGACCAGGCCAAACTGCGGGTGACCACTTCGGGCCGCTGGGCCACTGAGCTGCCCTGGATGGGCTGCTGGCATGCCAACTCAGGGGGTGCCCTGTTCTGAAGGCACCTCCCCACCTGATGAACCATTGGTGCCCTCAGGGCCAACGTATTTCCCCTGCCCCAGGGGCAGAACCTGTCTTGGATGCTTCTGAGCCTCCCTGCGGAAGACCAGGCAGCAAGACCTCCACCAGGAGGTTTATGTGCCTTTGTTCTACTACGTAGAGGTGGGAGTGAGATCCATCCTAAGAGAAGCAAAAAGGATCCCAGACTCCTCGGCCCTTCTCCAAGGACCTCTTTCCTCTGCAAGCCCAGGAGATTGTGCACAGAGGCGACAGCACTGGGATCCAACCAGGGGGATGCGAAACTCAACAGAGAGGTTGGGAACTATTTGGCAAGACTGTCCCCTTCTTAGTGCCTCCTGGTTCTATTCTTGGAAACTTGTGTCATATTTCATTAGGAAGCTTGGATGGGGGTGAGGGCATGGTGTCTCCAACCTCAGAGACTCTTTGTGGGGTCAGGACACAGTGCAGGAGGAAGACTGATGCAGGCCTCCTGGGCCTTGGCTGTTTGTCTGGGGCTGGAATAAAGAGGCACCTCTAGCTGGTGCACCTGGAGACGAGAAGCAGCCTTCCTTGGCATGGTTCTTTCATCTTTCCAGGGAGAGCAAATGGCACCAGGTTGGGGAGACTAGGACTGTGCTCTTCCATTCAAGCCAGGACCAACCAGCTGTGTTTGTGGGGTTGTAGAAGAGGGCCTGCCTTTCCTCAAAAAGCTAAATGTCCTCGCCTCCCCTTCTGCCCCTCAGGCCAGATGGAGAACCACATGCATGGGGGGTGGGGGGATTCCCTGGGGGTGGGCAATGCCCCAGGCTGGGGATGCAGCCTTCACAACTGCTGCTCTGCAGGTTGGGGGAAGCCTTGCGCTCACAATGGCTCCACTCTTCAGGCCACATACGCAGCATTCCCAAGGCTCCTGCTGTCTGGCCAAGAATAGCTGGGATTCCTGAAGAAGGAACCAGCTCCCCAGCCTCCTGTCTTCTGCCTCAGCCAGTCCCAGCATTTATTTTAACATCTGGTTCTCTAGCCTCACACACACCTGCCAGTATCTCTTCTGCACACACCATGACCTCAGCAAGCCAGGGCTTCTGCGGGACTGTTCAGCCCTCAGTTCCCCAGGGGCATTCCTGGGATGGAGCCTTCATTTTCTTCTCTGTGCAATGGGGAGATGGCCTTTGACTGCCCTTGAATACAAGTGCTCCTACTGTTCTGGAGACACGTGGGAGGGGACCCCTTTGCCAGCCCTTTTCCCTCTGGCTTGAACCCCGGGAGGGTCCCATCTTCACCACCCCGACTTGGCGCCACCTTACCACCACCTCGAGGCACTGGCACTTAAACTGGAGACTTTATTGAATGATTTCAGGGAAAGAGGGCAAGTTTCTCAGAGGGATGAAGGAACCCGGAGGTCCTTTTCTCTAGGCGATGCCCCTGTCCACTGGACCAGAAGGACCTGAAGTACCAAAAAATAAAAATAAAAAATAAAAAGAATATGAGGCTGTGCGGGGTGGAGGGTGGGGGGCGAGTCATGTGGGCAGTAGACGCTGGTTCCACCTGGGGCGGGAGCCCTGGGGGATCACACAGGGGGAGGCTGCCAGTAGAGCTCCGGGGCTCTAGTTTAACAGGGTTCTGCCGTGAGGAAGGGGAGCGCTAGACCCCACATCGACAGTGGGTCTTGTTGCCTAAGGGTTGCTCTCCGGCCGGCGGCTCTAAGACGGGGCAGTTCTGTGGACTGTGTTGGGAGAGGGCTCTGTGTTAGGGAGTTTGGAGCCAGGCAAGAATGGATAGCACAGAGGCAAAGAATGGGGGCACCCAGGAGCCCCCAGCGGCCTCTGCCTTACCCAGATCCGGGTGATCCAGAACGCAGTGCGCCACGTAGGCCGGGTGGCTGTGCAGGGTCTTGCATTTTTTGCAAAAAATGATCTCGCAGCGCGCACAGACCCCACCACGCGGTGGTCGCCGCCGGGTCTCCAGCACGCACGGCTCCTCCGGGAGGATCCGCTTCCTGCGGGCGAGGACCCGAGCGCTCAGGGCCGCGTGCCGTCGCCCCTCCCTGGGTGCCGGCGCCCTCCAGGTGGTGCTCCAGCCGAGGGGCGCGTCCTCACCTGTCAGCGGGCGCAGTCAGGCCGCCCAGCAGCGCGAAGGGGCTGAACCAGGCCCAGAAGCTGCTGTCTGCGCGCCGCAGCGGCGCCACCTGCTGGGTGCTGGACTCCTGGCGCAGCGGGCTGTAGCTCACCGAGCGCCCGCCCTCCTCCCCCTCCGCCTCCGGGCGCTGCTCGGCGTCCCCGCCGGCGCTCTCCTCGCGCGGCCTCTCCTGGTCCTGGTCCTCGTCCTCATCCTCCGCCTCCTGCTCTGCGTTCTCCTGTTCCGCCTCCTCGGCCCCGGACTCTTCCAGTTCCTTCTTCCACAAGGGGACCTTCACGCCTGCGGGCGGGTAGGAGGTCAGCGCAGTCCGGCTGTCCCCAGTGAAAGGCCCGGGTACCCCGACTGTTGCCCGCAGTCGGATTCCTCAAAAAGGCAGGTGCCTGAAGGACAGTGTGTAGGAGATGCACCGGGCCACTGGGACTCCGTGGGAGGCTCAGAGAGTGCAGGATACCCGGGCCGGCTGCTCCCAACCTCCCAGGCTACTGCACTAGCCAGGTCATTCAGGGCACAAGTCACCTCACTTCTGTCAAGCCTAGATCCCTCATTTCTAAAATGGGGGGAAAGAGTGTCTATCTCAAGGATTGTGAGGTTGACATCACATCAGATCATGTCTGTGTAAATCACCCAGCCCAGAGCTTGGCGATCCGGAATTAACAAACAGGAGAGGATGGCGCCAACCGGTAGGAAATGATGGGTCCTCACCGCCTTCCTTCTAACTGGCCCTGGGGCGGTACCGATCTGTATAAGCTATCAGTAAACATTAACTGCCCTGATCGTCGTTTGAATAGGTGGTTGTTAGGGTTTTCTATTTTCTGAATGAGATTTCCTTCCTCCAAGTGGGTCTTGCCTTAAGGAAGCCTAGCATCATTGGTGGTGGGCAGGCGGATGGGCCTACAGCGCCTCTGTGGGATTAGAAAAATCTCCCTTCTTCTGGGCAAGCTGAATAGAAAAAGCTGTGTCTATGCTCCGACCAAATGGGAAAAGACTACCCTTCGGTGTACCAGGTAAGAAAAGCCCCTCCCTCCTTCCAAGCTTGATCACAATTGTCAGCTGGATGTCAGCCACCAGGTCCCCTCTTGCTGGTGCCTTGGTTGAAGACAAAGACTCTACAACTCCAGGCAGACAGGAAGTTCTGGCAGACAGGAAGTTCCCCCGGCTGACTGGAAACTAAGCCGTGTTATCTGGGAGGTGTCCACCCATTCAGCACACGTGCCTGCTGCCTGCCACACCCCAGTAGAAGGGTTTGTAATGGAAATAGGAGGGAGGTGAGAGGAAGGAAGGCACCACTTGTGGAGTTGGCTCTGGAAATGTCAAGAAAATCTTCTATTGGTCCCTGTCCAACCTGTTTAAAGAAGTCGAGAGCAAAGAGTGATAATTGGTGTCCGAGCCTATGTATATTGAGCACCAATTGCATGCAATTGCTGTGCCCAACTCTTTGTACATTATTTCCCTTAATCTTCATAGAAAGGCAATAGATGTGCCTCTGAATTTGATCCAGACATCTGAAACCTTTAGAAAGAAGTCGTTTCAAAAATTCTTCCAGTTCTTGGTATTGCTAAAGGTGGGGAATCAGGGTCCATTGCACTTTTGTTTAAGAAAACACAGTAGGGAACCTTACAATTGTGAAAAACCAGGCACAACTTGTACACAGCAAGAAAGAGTCATGGGGACATTTCAGGAGGAGGGGGAGGAAGAAAAGGGATTTTAAGTTCAGGACTGCGAAGTTTGCACTTTGTCCTTCAGCACTGGGGAGTGTCATGTTCAGAGGACGACCCACTTAGGAGTCATTGTAGTCCAGGAGACAGAGATCTGAACAGGAGCAAGTGGAGATGAAGGAGCAGATGTCAAGAATATCAGGAAGGGGCGGCGCCTGTGGCTCAGTGAGTAGGGTGCCGGCCCCATATACCAGAGGTGGTGGGTTCAAACCTGGCCCCTGCCAGAAACTGAAAAAAAAAAAAAAAAAGAATATCAGGAAGGAGAAAGGAGAGACCTTGTAGCTAAGCGATAAGGATGAGCAATTGAGAAAAGGCTCAACTTCGTGGTGACTGGCTGGTTCGTCCAAGCTAGAATCAAGAGGCTCTGTCTCCCACCCCACCTTCAGTCCAACTTACCATGCTTATCCATTCTCACCAAAGCTGTGCTGCCCACTTCTCCTGGTCAGGGAGTAGGATGTGAGGGGGTCCTCTGAACCCATAGAACTTGGTCTGGTCTCTAGGTATTGGATCTCAAGGGGGCGGGACTAGAACCTCACCTCCCATAGGGTTCTACCCAGTAATAACTTCCTTTTCCAGAGCATCCAGAAGCACTCAAAACCCAGGCATCCCCTACTTTCCCTCTTGGAAAGGCATTAAAGGGAAGAAGAAGATGGCTTTGGTTCCCAATGAACTAGATTTAAATCTCAGCTTTACCACATAAATATAAACCTTATCTGATCTTCAATATGTTTTCTCTCCTACCTTCAGTCTCTTCTTCTGTAAGTCAGAGATAGGAGCACAGTATCAGACTTTACCTAGCCCATAAAAAGCACTCAAAGCATTGTGTTTACTTGTGTCATTATGGTCTATCCTCCCTCTTCTGTCCTATCCCTGTCCTTTCTCTGCCCATATTTACAACTCCTATTTCCAGCTCATTGCCTTAGCTCCAAGGAACAGAAGGGAAGGGTGCCAAGAACAGTAGGAAGCAAAACTCAGGAATGAGGCAGGTGTAGCTCCTGAATGTTGTTTATGTGTGTGTGGGTGGTGGTGGTGGTAGTAAAATTATGGCTATTCAGGAAAATCCATTCCTTTCCTGGCATTAAAGTGAGGTATGTTGACAGAGACAGAAATGTGCTTATAGACACCACTCTGGAAAGCCCTTAGTCTGATAGGATGTGTTGCAAATCTCAAGGAGATCCCAGCCTCAGAGGGAAATATGATATGACCTTTCATCCAAGACTCAGAGTGGAGGGCTATGGAGTCCCTTCTTCGGGCTATCTTTCAGTTCAGCATAGGCAAGTTGGTGGGATGGAGAACACAAAGACCAGACCCAGCCCCCAAGAATCTCCAAGTCACATGGGGCAACCTGTCAAGAACTGTGAAATGTTACCCTACTTGTAAGCTACCAAATTAACCTACTGTTGTTTCATGGGTGCTGCCAGAAAACATGAGCCTTCTAGGTCAGAAACAAAAGAGTTCATTACTCCTGGCACAGAAACATCAGCATATTTGTGTCGATTCCCCTTGGCTCAGTGTCCCATGAATGTGACATAAAAGAGTGCCAATAGATACCTGCATGTGCAATGGTTTGCACTGTAAGAGAAACTCTGAGCTTGGGGAACCTGAATCTTTTATAACAGGCAGTAAGCAAACCTACTCTTTGCTCTGGAAGGAGATATAAACTCTACCTTCCAAGATTGTTTACTATACAAAAATCCTTGAAAAGTAAATGCTGTGGAGAATTGTTTCCCAACAAACCCATTCTCCTTCAGACATATTTACCATGGCTCTCGACTGCAAAATTCAAAAGCTCACACTGGCTAAGTTAAAGAGAAAGAGTAGTAAGAGTTTACAGAATGACCAGAAGGGGACCAAAGCGGCCTTCTTCCCTGCAAACTGAATAGGAATCAAAGAAGTGACTATAAACACAACCAAGATCACATTATAGGAACAATTCAGTGTGGACGTCACTGTGGGGGCCACTTGTGGACACTGGCACCATGAGCAATCTCCATGAGACACTCCCTAATATGTAATGCCTCTAGCAGGCATGTTTGAATCAACAAGACTGTGCTGTGGCTTTCAGGAAGCATTTCACCGAGTCACCACAGCAGAGAGTCCCGCTGGCCTAGTCATTCATCTCATCTGCCTACCCAACCCCAGTTTTGCCGTCCATCCTTAGGATGTGCATTTCCTCTGCTCAGGGCTGTTGTGGGTTTTGTGGGATCTTTATTTATTTATTTATTTTTGGCAGTTTTTGGCTGGGGCTGGGTTTGAATCTGCCACCTCTGGTATATGGGGCTGGCACCCTACTGCTTTGAGCCACAGTTGCCACCCCAGTTTTGTGGGATCTTTATAAAAAGTTATGTTGCCTTAACAAACCCATACCAGCATAAAAGCACACTTGGAAACTGGTCTCACAGAGTAGTAATACAGTCTTCAGTATTGAAGAAAATGAGAGCACGTGAGTAATCCCATTATCACTGGGAACATACACATGTTCCCTGCACTCAGACACCACCTTGGGAGACCTCTAGAGCGGGGAGAAACCACACTGCGTGTAGGTTTCACGTTATGATGCGTGTAGACTCAGATCTCTATACAAAAGAGACTATTTTATTTTATTATTTATTGATTTATTCATTTTTTTTAGAGACAGAGTCTCACTTTATCGCCCTCAGTAGAGTGCCTTGGCGTCACAGCTCACAGCAACCTCCAACTCCTGGGCTTAGGTGATTCTCTTGCCTCAGCCTCCCGAGTAGCTGGAACTACAGGCGCCCACCACAACGCCCGGCTATTTTTTTGTTGCAGTTTGGCAGGGGCTGGGTTTGAACCTGCCACCCTCAGTATATGGGGCCAGTGTCCTACCCACTTAGCCACAGGCGCCGCTCTAAAGAGACTATTTTAAAGCAGACGAGAATGGGATATATTTTATTGGCAAGCTCAAGCATAATATTCTGCCATTCATAGAAATCATACCTAGAAGACAAGATGAGGTCAGTTATCAAAAATAAACCTACAATTTTTTAATATTAAACATTCACTTTTAAAATTAATTGTATAAATAGCTCATTAACTTTTGTTTTTCGTTTTGTTTTGTTTTGGCTTTTGAGACAGAGTCTGACTTTGTTGCCCAGGTTAGAGTGCTGTGGTGTCAGCCTAGCTCACGTAACCTCAGGCTCCTGGGTTCAAGCAATCCTTCTTCAGCCTCCCGAATAGCTGGGACTACTCAGAATGGTTGGCTGATTTTTCCTATTTTTAGTAAAGATAAGATTTCACTCTTGCTCAGATTAGTCTTGAACTCTGAGCTCGAGGGATCCTCCTACCTCAGCCTCCCAGAGTGCTAGGATTACAGTTATGAGCCATGGTGCCCAGCCTCACTAACTTCTAATATCCAGATATAATGCAGATATGTAATATTAATTTTATTTATTTATTTATTTATTTATTTATTTATTTATTTTGAGACAGAGTCTCACTATGTCTACCCTCAGTAGAGTGCAGTGGCGTCACAGCTTACAGCAATCTCCAACTATTGGTTTTAAGTGATTCTCTTGCCTCAGCCTCCCACTACAGGTGGGCGCCTGTAGTCCCAAGTCCCAGCCTGTGGTTGGGACTACAGGCGCCCACCACAACTCCCAGCTATATATATATATATATTTTTTTTTTGAGATAGAGCCTCAAGCTGTCACCCTGGATAGAGTGCTGTGGCATCACAGCTCACAGCAACCTCCAATTCCTGGGCTCAAGCGAGTCTCCTGCCTCCACCTCCCAAGTAGCTGGGACCACAGGCACCTGCCACAATGCCCAGCCATTTTTTGGTTGCAGCCGTCATTGTTGTTTGGCAGGCCTGGGCTGGATTTGAACCCGCCAGCTCAGGTGTATGTGGCTGGCTGGCGCCTTAACCCGTTGAGCCACAGGCACCGAGCCATTTTTTTTTTTTTTTTTTGTGGTTGTCATTGTTGTTTAGCAGGCCCAGGCCAGGTTTGAACCTGCCAGGTTGGTGTATGTGGCCAGCACCCTACCCACTGAGCTACAGGTGCTGAGCCTGCAATATTAATTTTAGTTGAGCAATAAATATAACATATAAGAAAAATATCCAAGCAGAGACTTCTCAGGAGCTCTCCAGCAGACTTCTCTTTGAATCTCATTGGCCAGAACTAGGGCACAAACCCACTCCTAAACCAACCAAGGGCAAAAAAAGGGATTGCCAAGATTGACCTAGACTAGTTATTTGGTTGTAATTGGTACCTTTGATCGAGTAAGACTCATGGACTACAAAACAATTCCAGGGTTTTTTGTTTCAGGTTAATTTGAGGGTACAAAGAATTAGGTTATAATGTTTAGATTTGTTAGACAGGGTCCATCTTATAATTATGTCCTGCCCCCAAGAGGTGTGCCCCAAACAATTTCAGTTTTGCCTCGAATAGTCCTTTTAAACCTACTCAAGGGTTTTCCTCATCCCTGAAGGACAACTCAGACAGATCGTAGGACTTGTTCAGGAAACAGAAAACACTGTGGTCACTGAAAGTTGGTGTGTATTACATCTTTCCTTCCTCCTGGCTGGGGCCTGCCATGGCCAGTGGCCTGTAAATAGGATGATGCAGGGGCCCAAACACATGGTCATTTGACCCTCATTCCTTGCCTCTCCTTGCTCCTCAGCTGCCCAGCACTGGTCTCTCTTTCCCGTCCCTAATCCAGGCAGCTCCTTGGATCTAGGACACACTGAATTCTGGGGTCCTCAGGATGCAGGAGGGTCCACTTCTCCACAGACACCTGTTCACACTCCAGGAGGCCTCACTAAGCATGATCTCAGTCCTTCATCATCTTCCCTCTGACAAGAGGTCCACAGTAAACAGTCACACCACAAAGTTATTCTTTTGCAGTTCTGCAGCTCATAAGTCTGGAACGAGTCTTGTCAAGGTGTCAGCAGGAATGCTAGTTCTTTCTGGAGACTCCAGGAAAGAATCTGTTCCTTAACTGCTCGGGAGGCTGAGGCAAGAGACTCGCCTAAGCCCAAGAGCTGGAGGTTGCTGTGAGCTGTGATGCCACGGCACTCTACCGAGGGCGACAAAGTAAGACTCTGTCTCTATAAAAAAAAAAGAAAGAAAGAATCTGTTTCTTGCTTCTTCCAAATTCTGGAGACTGCTGACTTGTGGCCCCATCACTCTAATTTCTGCTATTGTCAGATCTCCCTCTGCCCCCTACTTGTGATTATATTTAGGACTCATCCTGAGAATCTGGATAACATCCCCATGTCAAGATCCTTAATTATATATCTGCCAAATCCCTTTTGCTATACATAGTATAAAATGACAGTCAGAGGTCCTGGGGATTTGGAAGTGGCTATCTTTTGAGTCTATTACTGAGACACACAGCACAGCTGTAACATTGTCTAAATAAATCTTCTCTAGTCCTCTCCTAATCTGTGACCATCCAACTTTTCATTTGCTCTAGGTTGGAGAGAAGTCTGAGAATCAAGGATAATTCCTAGACAAATTCTGCATATGGGCTTATTCCTTTTCTGGCTCGTTGTATCTATGGTCTCCTGAAGCTTTGCCAGAAACTTTGATTTTTAACTCTACCGTGATTGACTCAGGCAAACCGCAGTTCTCCCTTTGGGGCTGGCCCATATTCCCTAATTTCAAGGAAGTGCTACCTGTAATGTGAACAAAAACAGGGTTCTATTAGCGTGAAAAAAAAGAAATGGCTCTTCTGGATGGGGGAACCAGCCTCTAACATGTCTCCCAATGATCCTTGTTCTCTGACATCCAGGCCCCCAAATGAAATGAGGCAGACATGGGTAATTAATAAGATAATAAATAATGCAGGATAATGATGTGTGACTTTCGAGACTAGCTGATGAGAGATGTTGTGGCTTCTGACTCATGCTATCTCTTGAATCACTCACTCTGGGGAAAAGCCAGAGGATGTCATGAGGATGCTAAATCAACCCCTGTGGAGAGGTCTGTGTACGAAGGATCTGAGGTCCCTGCCAACTTGCCAGCCATGTGAACGGGCCATCTTGGAAACCCCAGTGAGCTGGCTGCTATCTTGACTGTCACCTCATGGAAGACTCAGCTAGAACCTCCCAACTACACTGCGCCTGAATTCCTGACCCACAGAAACCGAGATAACAATGTGCTTACTACTGTTTTAAGCTGCTAAATTTTAGAATACTTTTTCATGCGGTGACAGACAACAGCTATAGGGCATTCAACAATAGCTTTCAAAAAGCTACTACTATGGACAAAGGCGCTGGGCTTAAATTCTCTCCCTGACTCCTCAGAGCAGCTCTGTGGGATGAAGATCCCCATTTTACAGTTAAGCAAAATGAAGCTTTGAAACAAGATGTGACTCACCCAAAGTCTCACTTTTTTTTCTTTTCTTTCTTTCTTTTTTTTTGAGACAGAGCCTCAAGCTGTTACCCTGAGTAGAGAACTGTGACATCACAGCTCACAGCACCCTCCAGCTCCTGGGCTCAAGTGATTCTCCTGCCTCCACCTCCCAAGTAGCTGGGACTACAGGGGCCCACAACAATGCCTGGCTATTTTTTGGTTGCAGCCGTCATTGTTGTTTGGCAGGCCCCAGGCTGGATTCGAACCCACCTGCTCAGGTGTATGTGGCTGGCGCCTTAGCCGCTTGAGCCACAGGCGCTAAGCCCAAAGTCTCACTTTCTAAGGGCTAAAATCAAATTTCAAATCCAGGCATGTCTTACCTTGTCTGACTCCAAAGCACACCCTTGCTACTGCACTACTGTGCATTCAACTGTCCCCTCTGGGTTGTTACTATATTAACTCAGGTATCTTTCTTCTTTTTTAAAATTTACTATGCACTTTTCATTAGTTTCTTTCAATTATCTTCTAGCAGCATCAGGACTATACCCATTTTATGGATGAGGACACATGAAAACTGAGCCTTGGAAAGTTAAAGATCTTCCTTACTACAGCCTCACTCCCAGTGCCCCATGGAGAGAGGAAATAAGCAGCTTGGTGTTTCCCTTCCCACCCAGGCTAAACCCCCAGTACTAAATTCAGCTTTCTTTCTTTCTGAGACAGAGCCTCAAGCTGTCACCCTGGGTAGAGTGCTGTGCCATCACAGCTCACAGCAACCTCCAACTCCTGGGCTTAAGTGATTCTCCTGCCTCCGCCTCCCAAGTAGCTGGGACTACAGGCGCCTGCCACAATGCCTGGCTATTTTTTGGTTGCAGCCGTCATTGTTGTTTGGCGGGCCTGGGCTGAATTAGAACCCCCCAGCTCAGGTCTATGGTGCTGGCCTCTTAGCCGCTTGAGCCACAGGCGCCGAGCCTAAATTCAGCTTTCTGACTGGTACTCATAGCAGGAGAGCTGTAAGAGCTGAAAGGAGAAGCATCATGTATGCCCTGGGTGAGACTCTTTTCTGGAGTCAGGGAGCAAGTGAAGTTTTCTGGGCCCTGTAGGATGTGTGTCCAGGTCAGTAGGGGTCTTAGTAGTCATTGAAAGGAAAACAATGCTGGCTAAATTGAGCAGAAAAGGAATTTTCTGGCTCGGCGCCTGTGGCTCAATGGGCTAAGGCGCCAGCCACGTACACCTGAGCTGGCAGGTTCGAATCCAGCCCGGGCCCGCTAAACAACAATGATGGCTGCAACCAAAAAATGGCTGGGCGTTGTGGTGGGCGTCTGTAGTCCCAGGTACTTGGGAGGCGGAGGCAGGAGACTCGCTTGAGCCCAAGAATTGAAGGTTGTTGTGAGCTGTGATGCCACAGCACTCTATCCAGGGTGACAGCTTGAGGCTCTGTCTCAAAAAAAAAAAAAAAGAAAAGAAAAGGAATTTTTTGAAAAATTGTTGGATAGCCTGTAGAATCACCAAGAAGTTGGAAGAATTAGGCTCCCCAAACAGGCAAGATGAAGGTGATCTGGGGACCCACCTCCGACGTCAAAATTCTACTACAGAACATGGATCTTGAAACATTGAACCCCTGACTCCTGTACCTACAGTTCTAGGAACTAGGTATGAATGTCACCAAGGGCTTCTAGGTACCACCTAGAAGGTGGGTGTGATTGAGTGAGCCCAGCTCAGGTGCCCATGACCTGGCCAACAAATGACAGCCTGTTAAGCTTTCAAAAGTGAAACCAGGTGGGGAAATTGCCCAAGCAAGCATGAGAACCCAGAATCTGTGCCATAAAATCCATGCCTTTTATAGGTTATAGGCAGGATGTGCACTAACAAGAGGGGAGAAGAATTCTACTTTTTTCACTGTATTTTTTTCTTCCAAATTCACTTTGGCTATAATTGACAGCAAACCAACTCAAACTAGCTTTAGAACGAAAGAGTGGGTGTACCCTTTCTCCGTCACTGCTCCATCTGTGTCTCCCTATTAATTAAGGTGTTCTCTGACCTAGAAAAAGTGTGAATACACAGTTTTTCATCTCTTATTCAAAGCCCAGCTCAAATTCTGTTCATTTTGTTAAACCTTCCAAATATAATGCATCACTATCCATTTCCCTTTCAGAATTAATTGCATGCCTATCCAGTTTTCTTTCATTTAACATGTAAATATGTTCCTCTCTTATCCAGATTAGCCAAAAAATAAAATTTTTGTTTAACTGAAAAAGACAAAAAAAAGGAATTTATTGATTCATATAATCCAAGGGTTAGCAAACAACAGGCCAAATCTATACATAGCCTATTTTGGAATGACCCTTGAGCTAAGAATGGTTCATCTATTTCTAAAGGGTTGTGAAAACAAAAAACAAAAAGAATAATATGTGATACAGACAGTATATGGCCCTCAGAAGCCTAAAATATTTACTATCTGGTCCTTTACGGAAACTATAAAGCAAAGTCTGAGAAAGGCAGTATGACTGGATCCATTATCTGTTCCTCCGTCTCCATCCTCCCTTTCTTCCTTTTAGTTAAAGAACCATCACTGAACATTCACAGAGCACATAACCACCAGCTAGAACCCACAGGTTTAGCTTCTCTTGCAGCTAGGTGTGGCCAAATGACTAGACATGAGTGGAAGTGATGTGTGTGACTTCAACACCACATGACAGAGGAAGCTGGTTGATCTTTCTCTATTCACCTTTCCTGCAACCTGGGAGAGGAAAAAGTGCTGGGAAGCCAGCACTGACTATGTAGGCAACTACAACAGCCTGAGTTAGAACTCAGAAGATAGGGCGGCACCTGTGGCTCAAGGAGTAGGGCGCTGGTCCCATATACCAGAGGTGGTGGGTTCAAACCTGATCCCCGCCAAAAACAAAAACCAAAACAAACAAACAAGATAGTTAGAAATAACCCAAGTCGGCTCAGTGCCTGTAGCTCAGTGAATAGGGTGCCAGCCACACACACCGAGGCTGGCAGTTTCGAGCCTGGCCGGTCCTGCTAAACAACAATGACAACTGCAACAAAAAAATAACCAGGTGTCGTGGCAGGCGCCTGTAGTCCCAGCTACTTGGGAGGATGAAGCAAGAGAATAGCTTAAGCCCCAAGAGTTTGAGGTTGTTGTGAGCTGTGATACCATGGCACTCTACTGAGGGCAACATGGTGAGACTGTCTCAAAACAAAAAGAAAGACAGAAAGAACCCCAAGTCCCTGGACAACTTCATAGGCAGAGCCACCTGCCAACTCTGGATCATCCACCTGTCTCTGAGAGACAGAGATAAGGGTCTCCTTTGTGTGAGCCACTGTTTTAGGTGCTCTTTTTGTTACATATACAGCAGCTCAGCCTGGCCCTGACTCATAGAGGAAGAGGTATGGCTGGCCTAAGGACAGCAGAACCATCGGTTCCATCTTCCTCAGGATCCTCTCCCCTTCTGTTTCTGTGCTCTGTGTGCCCGCTCCACTCTCCCCTACTGCTTTGTGTGCTGGGAACGTGGCCCCAGACCGTCATCCCTAAAATCCTCGGGAAAAGAACCTGTCCCTATAGCTCCAATTCAAAAAGCCCAGAGATGGCCCTATTTGGCCTAACTGAATCACAAACTCACCTCCTGGATCAATGGCTGCCAATGGAGGTGTTCACCTGAGGACATTGCCAAATCCCTGGAGACAGTTCTGGTTGTTATAATGGCAGGATACCTGGCATTTGGTGGATAGAGGTTAGGGCTATTGTAAACGTCCTCAGTGCACAGGACAGCTCCCCACAGTAAAGAGTTATCTGGCCTAACACGTTTATACTGCCAGGTCGAGAAGCCCCATCTCAAACCAATCCTATTAACTCTTCACGAGTTATACAGACTGTGACCACTTGTCACCTCCATTGGCATCACCTGGTCTAAGGACACCCATTGCTCTTTCCTGGGTGACTGCAATGGCTTCACTGCTACCCTGATCTTGCCCTCAACCCTGCAATTCTTCTCCACACAGCAGCCTGAATCATGTCCCTCCTCTGTCCCAAACACTACAGTGCACCGTTCATCTCAGAGAAAAAAGCCAAAGTCTTTAGAGTCACCTACAAGGCCTTGCAGGATCTGGGACCCCATTTACTCCCTGCCTCATTGCCCCCGCCCTTGTGGTTCTCAGAATATGCCACGTATGCTCCTACCTCTGAGCTCATGTACTGACTGTTC
Source organism: Perodicticus potto (assembly GCA_963574655.1). Taxonomy (NCBI): domain Eukaryota; kingdom Metazoa; phylum Chordata; class Mammalia; order Primates; family Lorisidae; genus Perodicticus; species Perodicticus potto. The sequence goes on from CAUYRH010084843.1 coordinate 30,391, forward strand.
CCTCTGCCCGAGCACTCTTCCCCCAGACAGGTGCAGAGCTCACCTCCTCACTGCTCTTAGGTCTATGCTGTAATATCCCCTTATCCTCGAGGCCTTCCCTCAACCACCTCATGGGAAATTTCATACATGCCCTCATCTCCTTTATTCTCTTATTCCTTTCTTTGGAACTCATCACCATCTGACTTACTGTAGATTTATTACCTGTTCTCCATCACCTGGTAACATGTAAGTAGCCTCCATGAGGTCAGGGACGTGGTCTTTTTTGTTTATTGCTATAACCACAAGCTTACAATTGTACCTGCTCAAGGTAGGTGCTCAAGATATGTTTGTTGAATGAATGTATTTCTGTGGCCCTGAGGGTGAGGTAGCGTGATCTGTCACATGGTTAGCGTGGGGGATGGAGCAGTCGTTCAGAGAAAGTGAGAAGCATGGTACTAGACACCCTACCGGCGAGTCATAGAGAGCTGGACACACCCAGACCCGATGGGCTGATATTTTCACATATATTGTTCCTTTATTCCTCATATCACCGAGAGGTAGATATTATTATTCCCATTCTACAGTTGAGAAACTAAGGCACAGAGAGGCTAGATAATATATGATGGTCACATGGGGACTTAGGGCTAAACTCACTGCTTTGGAATCCATCGCTGTGTCTCTTTCATCTCTTCCCTCCCATGTTCATTACACACCAAGGGGCAATCCCTCTCCACCCTGCCCCTGGTCACCCCCCCATTCCCCTGCAACCCCCACCTGGTCAGCCCAGTGAAAGAAGCCAGCTCCAACCTCTCCTCACTCTCCCTGGCTCTGCAGGGCAGTCCTTGCCTGCCAGAAAGGGTTAATAAGGAGTGTTTGTAGCAGCCGCTGTCTCCAAGGAGAGGACAGGAAAGCAGAGTGGGGAGGCCGCCAGCCACACCAGGCTCACAGCCGGTGGAGGGTGGGAGGCAGCCAGCTTGACCTGTCCAGCCCTAGGAAAGACGGAATGACCTCACCTCCACCCACCCTGGGATTCAGTGAACTCTGAACAGACAGGACGGTTGCAGAGTGAGGTTGCTGCATAGCCATTGAGCAGGGAAAGTTCTGGCAGGGACTGAGGAATGTGGGGAAGTGGGCGCCGGGCCTGGCCCGGCGGCTGAAGCCAGAGGCAAGCAGAGCTGGATGTCCTGGTCTCTTGGACATAGAAGGGGAAACTCTGAATTAGGGAGAAGCAGCTGAGACTAGCAGGTGGCAGGAGTAAAGAGGCAGCAGTGGGAGAGGAGGAGTTGCCCACCTTGTCTCCTGCTAACAGTCTAGCCATGACCCAGCCTGGGGGGCACCGGAAGAGGCCTGGGACCCTGGGGCCTCCTGTGCGCAGTATCCGGCCCTTCAAGTCCAGTGAGCAGTACCTGGAGGCCATGAAAGAAGACCTGGCCGAGTGGCTTCGGGATCTCTATGGGCTGGACATCGATGTGACCAACTTCCTGCCGGTGCTGGAGACAGGCCTGGTGCTGTGCCGGCATGCCAATGCCATCACCGCAACTGCCCTGGCCTTCCTGGCTGAGGCACCTGCCCAAGCCCAAAGGATTCCCATGCCCCAGGCCGGGGTTTCCTACAATGAGGCTGCCCAGCCAGGTACCTTCCAGGCCAGGGACAACGTCTCCAACTTCATCCAGTGGTGTCGCAAGGAGATGGGCATCCAAGGTAACTGCCCTGGACCCCCACCCCATCCCAGGCCCTTATTTTGGGGGCCATCCATCCCCTCTTGGGGACACAGACTAGATCTGAGCTCAGAAGCCTGGGTCCCCTTTGCAGATTTGCCTTGGGCCAGCTCATCTCTTTTCATGCCTCATTTCCCCCATCTCATAGTAAATCCTCAATAAATAAATGTGTTGATGATTGATAAATGTTTGTTGATGATTCATTCAACAAACACAAATGGAGTACCTATTCTGTTTGAGCACTGTGCCGGGCACTAAGAACTGAAAGGAATGAAGCCCAGTGGCCAAGGAATTCATGGTCTAGCAGGAGAGACAGAGGAGTAGATCTGTCAATCACAGCCCGCTGTGATCAGAGCAAAGGTGCCTGGCTCCCAGGGGAGGAGGCAGAGACCTGATGAGGTGGAAGTGGGAGCCAAGACAGGCTGCATAAAGGGTGTCCCAAAAGTTACCCATAAGGTTGCCATCCATGGGAAAAATGGGAAATTGCTGCTGAATGTACTTTTATGTACAAAACATTCATTAGAAAAATTTATAAAATGCCAGCTAGGTGCCAAGGCTCTCGCCTGTAATCTTAGCACTCTGGGAGTCGGAGGTGGGTGGATTGCCTGAGCTCAGAAGCCCAGTCTGAGCAAGAGCAAGACCCTAGCTCTACCATAACGAGAAAAACTAACTGGGCATAGCGGCAGATGCCTGTCGTTCCAGCTACTGGGGGGCCTCAGGCAAGAAGATTGTTTGAGTCCAGGAGTTGGAAGTTGTGAGCTATGATGTCATGGCTCTCAACCCAGGGTGACAGAGTGAGACTTGTCTCAAAAAAATTTTTTTTACAAAATATTTACAAATTATTCTCTATGTGTTGGCCACCCTTTTGTAAAATTTTGTAATGAGGGCCGGCGCCTGTGGCTCAAAGGAGTAGGGTGCTGGCCCCCCCCCATATGCTGGAGGCGGCAGGTTCAAACCCAGCCCTGGCCAAAAACTGTAAAAAAAAAAAAAAGTGTGATGAATATTTTATAAATAAAGGTAAGTTTAGCTACAATTTCCCATTTTTCCTATGTATGGAGACTTTCTGGGCAACTTTGGGGACACCCTATAGTGGAAGGAGATTTGGCTGAGTCTTGAGGAATAAACAGAAATTTGGGGGGAAGGGAAATGTAGGCAGGCAAAGGCACCAAGAAGGAGGCACTGTGTTTGCATGACTGGGAGAACCCGCATTGGTGAGGAGAGTACAGGAAAGAGGGAGGGGCCGGTCATGCTCGGGCTTGTAGGACTTTGGAGTGACACGTCAGGACCCTCCTCTAGCTGGCCTCAGACCAGAATGGAATGTTAAATCATCTTCCAGGCCAGAGGTGTTGTGAGAGAGAGTGGGGAAGGGTGAGGCCTGGGCTGCCAGCTGGGGGCATGGCAGTGCGGAGTAGGACAGGAAGGCTAATATGAGCTGGTGTTTCAAAGAGCGCTTCCCTGTGGCAGGCACCGTGCTTAACTGCCATCAGCTCATCCCATCCTCACACCAGTTCCGTGACATCATCCCCATTTACAGAGGAGGGAACTGAGGTTCAGGGACCAGCTCAGTCATGCAGCTGGTAGCGGGACAGTCAGGACGCCACCTTAGTTGTTGGCTCCAAAGTCTGTACTCAACCCTGCCTGGTTATGCCTGGGCTGGGGGATTGAGTTTGCTCTACCTGGTGAGTATCTCGGGAGAGAGGCACGGGTAGGAAGTAGAACAAACTGCTTCCTGTTCCTGGACCCATCCTGGCAGGTTGAGTGGGGAGTGGAAGAAGAGGTCCCCTGCTGAGAGTCCAGCCAAGTCCCAGCCTGGGGGGCACAGGAGGTGGCCCGGGGCCCTGGGGCCTCCTGTGTGCAGCATCCAGCCCGCTTGCCACCCCCAGCTGTGGGCCTCTCCTGTGCTATGGGCCGCCGTTTCTGTCCCAAGATCTGAGCAATTCTGCCCAGACCCCTCCTAAGGGGCTGACGTGACCCCGGGATCCTGAGACCCAAGCCACTCCCCACATCTGCCCCCGCAGAGGTGCTGATGTTCGAGACCGAGGACTTGGTGCTGCGCAAGAACGTGAAGAACGTGGTGCTCTGCTTGCTGGAGGTGGGCCGCCGGGCCTGGCGCTTCGGGGTCGCGGCGCCCACTCTGGTGCAGCTGGAGGAGGAGATTGACGACGAGCTGCGCCGAGAGCTGGCCCTGCCCGCGCCTGACCCTCCGCCGCTGAGGCCTCCAGCGCGCAGGCCGTGCCACTTCCGCAACCTGGACCAGATGGTGAGGGCGCTGCCCTCATCCTGCACCCTCTTCCTCCCCTATCCCGTTCTAGCCCTTGTTGGAACGGCTCTGCTTTTTGAACTCCCATCCCCACTCTGAGTCTATCATACTATTGGCTTTGAGCAAGTTGCCTTCGGCTCAGAGCCTTCATGCTAACCACATGCAGTAATGGCTGTGGCTTCATGACTCTACGCGTCCCTCATGTCACTCTCATGGACCGGTTTTCAAGAGCACAGTCTCTGGCACCTTCTGGAACAAACTAGTTCAAGGGATCAAGGGTTTTAGTCACTACTTCATAGCTATGAGACTTTGGACAAAGAATTTATACTTTCTGTGCTTCTTGATCACCAGTGGGGGGAAGGTCATGCACCTGATTTCTGTGAGTGCTATGATATTAATGAGCCAGCACATTACAAAGTGCTTGGAACAGTTCTGCACAGAGGGGGTGGTTCATGGCAGTCAGCTCTCACTAACCCCATTTCCACCACTGGGGAAAATGGAGCTGGGGGGGTGGTTCTTAGCCACTTCACTCCACTGCCCCCATCAGCTGACCCCCAGGGACTCTGGTCCATAGGTGACCACTCCAGATCTTGTTCTCTCTGTCACTTACAATCAATCTTTTCTACTCTTGCTTCTCAGTCCCCAGCCTGATCTCTGCAGGAACCTCTGAAATGGCTCTGGGCCAGGCAGTCCCCCCATTTAGTTTGACCCAGCATGGGGGACGGGGCTTGGGCACCTGAACAGAGGCGAGGGCTGATCTCATTGTCCATGTCCTGCAGGTGCAGAGCCTGGTGAGCCACTGCACGTGCCCAGTGCAGTTCTCCATGGTCAAGGTGTCTGAGGGGAAGTACCGAGTGGGAGACTCCAACACCCTCATCTTCATCCGGGTAAGTCCAGCTAGGGGTCAAGGGGCTCCCAGCATCATCAAAAGAATAGTGTTTCTGTCCATGGGACCTGGCCCAGACCTGAGGACAGTGACAAGAAATCACCCCAAGGCATCAGGCTTTGGAGTTCCCTTCTCCTGGGAGAATTCCAGGAGATTTCTGGCAAAGTTGGCAAGTCTATCCCCTCCTCCCAGAACCACAGTCCTCCATCACTTGAAACTTGGCCTAGTGTAGAGGGTGTCCCCCGGGGAGGTGGTGGTGGTGGGGTGTGGAAAAGTGTACTTCTGCTTTTCCGCTTCACTCCCCCAACTGGCTCGGTTAGAGCAAGAGACCTGAGAACCCCAAGTCTGAGTTCAGTGTCTGTCCCCGGCCTCATGGACCCCAGAGTCCCCTCCTCCTTGCATGTCTGGCTGGGTGCACTCTGCAGAGTGAGTAGTAGGACAAGTCTGAAATGTGCCCCGGTACCTGGCTATGCCTCACCAGCTCCTGTGCCCGAGGGTGTACTCCTGCACGGCCTTGTACCCAAAATGGGGCCCTAATACTGCTAACCTAATGACCAGCAGCTCGCAGCATGGCCAAGCCCTTTTCTTGCACACAGGCACCACTGAGCCCGCTCTCTGGACCCTCACCTGGAGCCTGAGGGGATAGATAGCACTGTGAACTAAGTAGGGGCAAGAAATTGTGGTCCCAGTTTTCAACAGAGGAAATTGAAGCTTGGCGAGACTATGTGACCTGCTCCAGGGTGGAGCGGGGCTGGGACTCCCTCAGGCTGCTTCATGAATATCACAGAGGCAGAGCCAGTGGCATTAGGCCCCCATTTCAGGTTCCAGCAGGTGCAAAACCCATTTTAGCGAAGAGAGAAAAAAGAGTGCTCTGGGGTCATGTCACACAATGCCTGTGAGAACCCTTGTCCAGTTGTGGGGCACCCTTTCTGTTTGGCAGCTTGCTCCCCACCCTTGACGACACGTGTTATTCTATGCCAGTCAGGGAGAACACTGGCTGCAAACATTATGCACACTCCCAACCTTACACCTCCAAGGGAGTATCTGTGTGTGAGTGAGTACATGGATGGGAGGATCCCTGAGTGCGTGCTGGAAGCCTACAAGCTGGTCCAGGAAGAGGGGATGCCCTCGGTCCTGCCCTCAACCTCACCCTGTTGCCCCCTCAGATCCTCCGGAACCACGTGATGGTACGTGTGGGGGGCGGCTGGGACACGCTGGGCCATTACCTGGACAAACATGACCCCTGTCGGTGCACGTCCCTCTGTGAGTCCCCTAACAGCCCTCTTTCTGTGGGGCTGGTTGGAGAGGTGTGGCTCTTGTCAGGGGCGGCGGGGGCAGAGGCAGAGAGGCGCGGGGAGGGGCGGAGGAGGCTAGTGGGAGGAAGATTCCCAAGCTGGGCAGTCATGGTGCAGTACTAATTGTAGCCACAAGGTGGTGCGCAACACACGCAGAATAAGCATTTGGTCAGGGTGCTTCCCGGCAGAGGCTCTGGGGTCCACAGTGGTGCCACCAAACGTGACTTAGAAGGTCTTATTTCGGGTGGCTCAAGGAGTAGGGTGCCAGCCCCACATACCAGAGGTCGTGGGTTCAAACCCGGCAACAGCCAAAAACTGCAAAAAAAAAGAGGTCTTATTTCCTCTATAATCTCTATCGGCACCTCAAGCCACTGAAATAAGCATATACTCTAAGTAAAAGTTGTGGACCTGGGCGGCGCCTGTGGCTCATCGAGTAGGGCGCTGGCCCCATATACAGAAAGTGGCGGGTTCAAACCCGGCCTCGGCCAAACTGCAAAACAGAAAAATAGCCGGGCATTGTGGCTGGCGCCTATAGTCCCATCTACTTGGGAGGCTGAGGCAAGAGAATCACCTAAGCCTAGGAGTTGGAGGTTGCTGTGAGCTGTGTGACACCACGGCACTCTACCTAGGGTGATAAAGTGAGACTCTGTCTCTACAAAAAAAAAAAAAAAGTTGTGGACCTGCCATACAAATGGAGCTTTTTAAAAAACTCCCCAGCCAGGCTTCTGGCCAGGTCCTGTCCCCTAAATGCCTCCTATAAGGAAACTCTGGTGCTGCCACTGTAGGTCCCACTGTTTCTAATGTGGGATAAGAGGCAAGGGACAGCTGTGGGGCAGTGGGTGGGGGAGGGCAGACAATGGGCTGCATCAACAGCAATTGAACCCTTCCCTTCTCTCCTTTCTCTGGGGGACAATATTGGTAGCACACAAGCCCGGCAGCTTCCTGAAACCCCCAGCCCCTCTGGTGCAGCATGAAGTGAGGGTGCAGGATGGCCCCTCGCACCCCCAGCCTACAATGACCATCAGCCGCTCCCAGAGCCCACTGCCCCCTGTGGACTGGAAGACATACACTTCTTCAGGCCGAAAGTGGAGGCCCCCCACCATCTCCTCACCCAGCCGCTGCAGGGAGCAGGGAGCAGGGGTTCTCAGGTATGTGGGAAGGGTCTGTTTTCCCTTTGGTGTCCACATTCTCAGAGGCTACCTCACCTCACTCAAGACCTCAGGTGTTCTGAACTGAGAAAGCACCGGGGCCTTTGGGATCATCTGGTTACACATCTCATCCATAAATGAGGAGGTGGAGGCCCAGATGGGAAACAGACTTATCCAAGGTTCTCTGCCATTTCATGGTAAGGCAGAGGCTAAGACCTACCCCACTCCACCCCAGACTAGTGACCTCTGGTTGCCAGACATCCGATCAGAGATCCTCCCTTAAAATTTCTGACCCCAGGCGGGGTCCAGGCTTCCTTCTCTCTACTACATAGGGAACAGGGAGAATAGACTTAAACAATGGCTGCCATGGGTTTCATTCAACATGAAGTCTAGCCGCCTTGGTTGTTCTACCTGGTAAAGACCATCCCTTCCCAGAGCCAGGGGACTACACAAGCTGGCCCTGCCAGCCTTGTAAGTCTCCCTTTCCAGCCTTGTGATTCTGCCTTTCAGGTGCCAGGAGAGGTCTCTCACCCCATCTCGGATGCAGCTGCCAGCTGGGCACAGCCCACCCAGCCCCCAATCCTCATTCGTCCATGGGGGCCAAGACCCATGGTGTACTTCGTCTGGGAAGAGGGAGGGAAGACACCTTTCTGAACTCCCCAGGGGAAGGACTCCTACATCTTGGGTTTATGAGGAAAAGGACAGCCAGGGAACCCCTGCTGGGACCCCAACCCCCCAAAGACTCCAAGCCCCTGAGGCCACCAGCAAGGGAACATCAGCACGAGGACCCTCTCCCCCTCCTCGCTCCTCTAGCCTAGCCAAGCCCCTCGGGCTCAGGCTGCCACTGTGGGATGAGGCCCAGGGTGCTTCCTCCCAGCTCAGTGAGCCAGCACCTGTTTGTTCTCCATCCCCTGTTAAAGGACTCACCAAGATCCCCATCCGGCTGCCTCCTGCCTGCCCCCCCACACCAGAAAGAAGCTTTCCACGTGCTGCACGTGGAGTTCCCAGGACAGAACTTGGGAGAAGCCCCATCGCATTAAGGCCCATCACTGGGAACCTAGTTGGGTCCAGACATGAGGACCGCTCTGTGGAAGTGAGGCACAAAGACCAGAAGCCAGAGGGAAGGAACACTCCCTTGGCCCTGGGCAGTACCAAGGAGCAAGCCATCTACCATAGCCTTGAAGAGGAGATTTTGGCCAAGATGAAGCTTCTGGACGTGGGAGGTGCCTGTCCTCAAGGCACAGGACCTGGGATCATCCCTCGAAGTGGAGTCTATGTCCCCAGCCTGGGTGGGCAGTGGCCTGAGCCTGGGAGTCCTTATGACAGAGTCATCCAAGAACTGGCTCAGGGACCCCCACCCCTCCTTAAAGTGGACATGGAAGCCTGGAAGGCAGCCCCGACATGCTCTCCTAAGCCAGCTGTCACTACAGGCCCAGGAACCCCAAAGGGGAAGCTGGGAGCCAGAGAGAGTAGACCAAGGACAAAAGCAAGCCCGAGTACCAAGGGGACTGGCATGAGGCAGGCCCCACCACAAGGAGGGCAGGACCACTCAGCCCCTACTGTGTCTGCCTGTCCGGGAGCCCCTGCACCTTTGCCCTCAAACCCCATTTCTGACAAAGCCAAGTCATGTCTGGGCAAGGGTAAGAGAACACTCCGGAAACCCCAGAGGGTCCCGTCTATCTACAAGCTGAAGCTGAGACCCAGGATCCGGCCCCGGAGAGACCACAGGCCTGAGAAGCGCCCTTCAAGGATCCCTAAGCCACTAGGCTACCTCCATTTGGGTCCAGTCAGGGCACCCTCCAGGGGCAAGCTGTTGAGAGCCGTGCTGGGTAAGGGAGATGAGGCTTCTCAAGTGGTTGCTGTGTCAGCAACTGAGAAGAAGGAAGAAAAAGAAAAGAAAGAGCTGGTTGGCCCTGGGCCGCAGCAGTTTGACCAAGCCCCACTCCCACCTGAGGAGGAGTCCTGGGTCTGAGCATCTGAGGGTGCTGTGAAGAGGGAAGCACGGACACTCATGTGTCCACTGGATTCACAGCTGCAGGAGCTGCAGGGAGATCCCACCTCACGACAGGGCCTAGACCAGGAGGCAGTGAGACTACAACCCCAACTCTAGAGGAAGGTGGGGGCTGGAGGGCACTCTGTATCTTGCTGCCCTCCCCAGAACAGCTTCCCAAAATTCCTGGCCTTTGGCCTCCAGCTATGCCCCTCATTTCTGCAAGTCCTGTACATTATTAAAGACATGTGGGTCTGTTCTTCACACGTCAGCTTCTTGAGTTCCTCAGTCAGGAAGGTGCAGCTTCAAATGTCATCCTACCAGAGGGGACAAGGGGCAGGGTATGGGGCTGAGAAACGAGTCTTGAGGCTCAGGCAGTATCACCAGACAGCCATCTTTCCCGGAAGTGGCTAGTGGGTCAGCACCATGGACAGGGACAAGGCGGCTCCCCCCTCCTTCCCTCCCCACCCCCCAACACACTGGCTCCTAGAAGCTGCTCTTGCTCAGGACTTCAAAGCTTTGCTTTCTAGGTTGGGAAGTGAGATCTCTCAGGGTCAAGAGGGATGGTTGAGAACATTCCTAATACACCCTACATCCAAGGCCACAAGGCTCAGCTCTGAGTAGGAGGGAGGAGAAGCTGGGATTGAGTCCCACTCTAGAAATTGTCCAGAGACAGTGGCAGGTGGGAAGTAACACTTCCCTTCTGGATGGTTTTCATTAGCTGGAAGATTTGGGGTTCAATGGAAAGGAGATAGTCCCAAACTCTTCCCCTTTTATCTCCTGGGCTTTGGGGGAGGGGCATCTCATCACCTTCACCCCCTCTTTCACACAGAGCTCAGCAGGCAGGCTCTGTAGAGATCCTTCCCCTTCCACCATGAGGAATGGAGCTGACACTTTTATACAGAAACGAGGGAAAACACTCCCTGATTTTTAATCTGACTTCCAATAACAGCTCAATGGGCGTCACATACACTTCCAGACCCTGTGGTGGGAAACCCTGGGGGGTGTGGGTAGAAAGGAAGGACAAAGACTCAGAATGGGGGTGGAGAGACCTGAAATCCAAGACCTGGGGTGAAGCAGAGTGGGGAGGGGGCCTGTCAGGTGATACATTCCAATGGTTCCCATGGGGGTACTTGGTCCCCCACCCCCACCTCAGATTGGGGGATATGGGGCAGATGAGATGCTGCCATCCCTCACCCTGACCCCTGGTGAACCAGGGGACCAGAGTACAGGAGATAGGAAGGGCAGGCCCTCTTCTTTACCCTTGTAGCCACTTCAAAGTGTGGAGAAGGGGAGCCACCTCCTCTGTTTCAGAGGGAGGCTCAGAGAGGGCAGGTCATTTGCCCAAAGTCATGCAGCACAGCAGGGACTAGAACCCAAGAACACTGGACTGCTCAAGGTCTGAGCAGTCACTGCAGGGCTGTGCTACCCCCAGTGGGTGGAGGGAGTGGGAATCAGCTGGGGAAGCGGTGGAGAGAACCACAAATTCCCTCCCTCACTGGGTGTTGATGATAAATTCCCCACCCATGCCCCTTCCCCAGACTCCTCTCCATCACCACTCTGGACTATCTGATTTCCCGGTCTGTGTGGTGCAGCCCTGGCTAAACCAGCTAAGGCTGAGTTGTCCTATCTGCCCCTCATAACAAGGGACCTTGGTATCTTTTCTGAAGAACTTTCTTTGGCCTGGGAGCAGGGCACCACTTTTTCCTCCCTCCAAGTCCCCCAGCAATCCCTCAGGCCTTTCCTAGAACCTTCGTTATTATTGTTATTTCTAAATCGGTACAAAACTGACAGTGATCAGCTCCGGTGACGAGAGGTAGAAACCCGGCCAGGCAGCCGGAGAAAATGGGACGGAGTGAGTTAGGGCATAGGGCCAACTGGTGTTGGGACAGCGAGGTGTCGTATCCTGAGGGCCTCCATCTATGGGTAGAGATGCAGGTTTATTTTCCCTAAGCACAGGAATCTCCATAATGCTTTTTTCTGGCTCTGCTCCTCCCCAGATTAATCAGGGAAACCTGAGATCTGAGGCAGGCAGAGTCTGGGGTAGTCAGATTAGAGTAGGACAGGGAGCTAGAGTCTTCCCTGACATAACCCGCCCCCCTCCTGGCACCACCCTGCCCACCACCAGCCCCCAGGACTCCACATCCCCCAACCTGGCAGACCAGATGCAGGAGGGAATAGATAACTGGAACCTGGCATCGTGGGAAAGAATCTAGCTTTTAGAGGATTCCCTCTCCACAGTCTTGTGGGGAAAAAAAAGTTTTAACCCAGGGGGTGACTGGCTTTGGGGTCAGGAAGAGAGTGAGGGGCACCTGGCAGGGACGGACCATCGAGTTAAGGCTGGAAGGTAGGTTGTTGTGTCTCTGGGGGCTGCTGGGTGGGGAGGTCTCCCTGGGAGCGGGAGAGTTCCGCTTTCTCCCCCTGACTGATCTGGGACCTCAATCCCTGGAACCCTTGATTGTGGTCCCTGGGCCACCCGCAACTCTTTCCCTGTGCCGGTGATGCTGACAGTCACAAAGCAGCTGCCAGGATCTGCGACAAGGGGATGGACGAAATGAGAGCCCTGTGAGCGGAGCTGGTGGGTACTGCGAGGGGGACTGGAGGGCGGATAAGACAGGCAAGGACTGACAGACACTGGGACAGACAGATACAGGAAGGGAAGACACCGGGCAAAGACACACACATTCGGAGAAGACAGGTGGGGGCCTGGCCAAGGCAGCGCCTCCGCACTCCCGCCCTCCGTTTCCCACGCGCACCGCAATCCCAAAAGGCTGTGGCGCCCCTTCGGGCCAGGCCGGGTACTGCACTAAATCCAGCACTGAAGGCGCCGTCCCAGGCAGACAGACGGGCGAGGGACTGAGCAGTTATGGGGGAGTGCGTGGCTGAGGGGCGCCCGAGGCCCGGACCATCACAGTTCTATTCCCGCCCGCTCCCCGCCCCGCAGTCCCACGGGGAAGTCGCAGCACAGCCCGGCCCTCGCCCCCGCCGGGTCTGCTGGGGGCTGCAGCGGGCGTCACATGATGGCGCAGCGGTTGCGGCGCAGCGCGCCCTGGAAGCGCAGGGCGGCGTGCACGTGCTTGCAACGCGCGCAGCCGACGCTCTTGAGCAGCTCGCTGAAGAGCAGCAGGATGTGCCAGTTGTACTTGGCTGAGCACTCCACGTAGCCACACTTCCAGGTCTTGCGCACCAGGTGCGACACGTTCCAGCGTGGGATCACGCGTCCGCGCTGCAGGTCCCGCTTGTTGCCCACGATGATGATGGGCGTCTCCGATGTGCCGATCACTCTGCAGGGCAAGGCAGGAATCTCAGAATTGTGTTAATGACAGTCTCACAATCACTGGCCTCCCAGAACTGCAGCACCGTTACTATCTCCACCCGCTGTCTGCCAGCGCGGTTCTGAGCCCTCGAGGTTAAATTATACTCTCTGATCAGCACAACTGATCCAATGGGGGTACTATTATCACCCCCATTTTGCAAACGAGGAAACAGGATTCACTGTTAACTGACCTGAAGTCATGTAGCTGAGTGGCACTGGCAGTGTTGTTCCCAGAGACCAAGGTTTTTACTATAGCACTAGTCTAGCCACCCCATGGTTAGAATTCCACAATGAGTGAGCAGAAATGGAGACAGCAAAATGTGGGTGGGTGTCTGTTTGAGTGTGGGAACCTGAGAGCACTTACGCTTCATCTGTGTACCCTTACTGTCCCCTTACCTTGGGGACCGGCTGGCATTGGGGCACCCACAGAGGTGGCAATAGGCTGTGTTGCAGCCCCTCACCTTGTCTCCAGGATCTGCTGACGGATGGTCTTGACGTACTCAAAGCTGTCAAAGCAGCAGATGTCGTAGACCAGGATGTAGGCGTGGACGCTCCGGAGTCCCCTGCAGCAGGCGTCTGCCCACTCCTGCAAACCCCCCAGCCGGTACCAGGGTCAGAGCAGACACGAGGGCTTTTCCAGCCCCAGCCACCTTCTGCCAGGTGGGCAGTGTTCTCACCTCCCACTGAACTTGGAAATTTCCATACCCAATCATCCCCAGGAGAGGCCAGGCCCCGTCAGAATGGAGAAGCTCCGTGCTGCAGCTTCCCCATTCCCAAGCCAGGAGAGAGCAGGTTACACTATCCTTCAGGGCCACTACACCGTCTTGTGTATATCTGCCTTGTCCCATTTTGTCCCCTCATCCATCCAGTCCTTTCTTCAACAGGTACATTTATTAAGTGCCTTGAAGAGCCCAGCCCTAAGCTAGTTGTTGGATCTGTTGAAATCCTGTCTTCCAAGGCTCAGCTCAAGTGTTTCCTTTTTAAAGAAGCCGTCCTGATTTCCCACCCTTCCTGCAAGCAGGAAACTACTTCCTTAGTCTCCTGTGTTCTAACAATCCTTTGATTAGACCTTAGAGCTGTTCCATCTCCAGTTCTCTACTTTTGCTGTGAGCTCCTGAGAGGGTCAGAGCCAGGCCTTCCCCATGTTTACACACTCCCTCCTCCCCACTCAGTGCCCAGCAACTCTTAGCACGGTGCCATCCTGACACTAACTAGGCTGGTGAGCTCTCCATGGTGCTGAATACCAACAGGCCCAAGCTGGGATCAAGGCAACCTCTGTTGCCGCTGCTGCACTTGGATTGCTACCTGATGTGCCCCTACTGTATGCTCCACTCTGCCCTCAGGGTTGAGAAATAAGGGTCTGAGAAGAAAAGGACTGAGACCAGATGCACGACAGGCTGAGATAGAGCAGGGCCCTAGGGCAGCTCCAGGGAGATGGAACTTCCTGAATGTTTGTGGCAATTTCTCAGGAAGGGGCTCAAGATGAAGAGACCTCCGGAATGGGAATGGCTGAGTGCTCTAAAGAGAAGGTTCCTTGAAAGATTAATTAGCTAGTTAATCTGCCAGCAGATGCAACAGTTTTAGGCATCCAGTGTGTGGAAAGGAGGAGGTCCATGCAGTTGAGGGGACAGAGGTGGAGCAAAGGGAATCAGGGTCTTCTCCCTCGAGGACCCACGTAAAACACTAGAAGGAGACAGAGGCATGTCTCCTGTCCCAGCTGATGAGTTGAGTGGGGCAGGTACCATACTTGAAAAAAGACTACAGCTGGTTCTCTACTTCAAAGAAGAAATAAAAGAGAAAAGGCTGGTGGCAGTAGTGCAGGGTTAAGTCTAACTTCAGAACAGCACTTCCCAACTTGAAGGCTTAGAAGATGCTGCAGTGGATTTCCCCAGAGAGATGATGTGGCATCTTTTCTTTGTGCTGAGGTTTTAGTTTTTGGTGCAGGGGGAAGATGCTGAGGACAAATCTAAAGCCATAGGAAACCATGAATTGGTTTTTTAGGCCAGGGAAGACTGCATTCTGCTGGACATTGTGACCTCTAGGAGCCTGGAACCTGCATGTGCTTATGGCTCCTCCCCCTTTCCACAGGACAAGTGCAGATCAGTGAGAAGTGAGAGGGATGAGAGGCTCCTGCCCTTCAAGCTCTCTGCTGGGGAGAGGGCACAGCTGCCAGCCTTTGAGAGTGACAGTCCCACTTCTTCGCCAGAATGCTGTCTCCTTGAGGGGACTTCCAGGCACCCTTCCACCCACTCCTATCTTGAAGGTCCTAAAAAGGAGAGGAGGAAGTCTCCTGATTGGCTGGCTTATCCCTTTACTCCAAAACTCAGGGCCAATCATGAAGCAAAAGGCCAACAGCCCAATAGAAAAATGGGCAAAGGACCTTAACAGTTCTTGGCAAAAGAAACACAGAGGCCATTAAACATATGAAAAGACATTCATCTCACCTGGAGATGCAAATAAAGGCTAGATTGAGAATATCATATCTAATCTCTCGGATTGTCAAAATTGCAAATGTTTGAAAATACATTCTGATGGTGAGGCTTTAGGGAAATGGGCCTCATGTGCACTGCTTGGAGGAGCATGGCATATGCAACTTCTATATAAAGGAGAACCTGGGAATGCCTTCCAAACTCCAGATGAATTTGCCCTTTGATCTAGCAATGCCATTTCCAGGAATCAACACCATAGATAAACCTACCTCTGTACAAAGTGACTTATGTATAAGGCTATTCATTGTGACATCATTTGAACCAGCACAATACTGTCCAATGAGAAAGAACTCCCTGGTAAATCATCAGTGGAGTGCATTATAACCAACCATTAAAAAAGGAGGGAGTCCTCTAAATACTGACATGGAAAAATCTCCAGGTTATATTAAGTTAAAAAAAAACAAAGCAAGGTATAGAACAGTATTGTTTTTGTTTTCTGTATTTGCATAAGGGTCTCACTTTGTTGCCCAGCCTAGGCTGCAGTGGTCTGATCATAACTCACTGTCAGCTGGAATTCCTGGGCTCAAGTGATTCTCTCACCTCAGCCTCCGCAGTAGCTGGGATTACAGGTGTGCACCTCCAAGCCTCGCTAATTAAAAAAAATTTTTTTTTTGCAGAGATGAGGTCATGTTATATTGCTTAGGTTGTCTCAAATTCCTGGCCTCAAGTGATCCTGCTACCTTAACCTCCCAAAGTGCTGAGATTACAGGCGTGAGCCACTGCACCCAGTCAACATTTTTTTATTTGAGTAAAGAAACACTGGAAGTTATAGATCAAAAACCAACAATGGTAACCATGAGTGGGGCAGAAACCAGAGAGAAAGGGATTAAGGGTAGGACCAAGATTTCTCCTGGCCAACGTTTGGATTTTAAAATTGTATCTTACCTATTCCAAAATTAAATTAAATTAAGTAAAAAAAATACATAATTTATATGAAAAGATAAACAAAGCTCAGTGTGGGCTCGGCACCTGTAGCTCAGCGGCTAGGGCGTCAGCCACATACACCAGAGCTGGTACGTTCGAATCCAGCCTAGGCCTGCCAAATGACAACGACAACTATAACCAAAAAAATAGCCGGGTGTTGTGGTGGGCATCTGTAGTCCCAACTACTTGAAGGGGTGAGGCAAGAGAATCGCTTAAGCCCAAGAGTTTGAGGTTGCTGTGAGCTGTGACGCCACGGCACTCTACCCAAGAGGACAACTTGAGACTCTGTCTCAAAAAAAAAAAAAAAAAGCTCAGTGTGCAGGCTTGGAGAAAGGATTTGAGTGTCCACTCAGGCTGCCATTAAAGTCTCCTTTAGAGGAGAACCAGGGGCAGATGTGTGGATTAGGCATTTGTCTTTGGGGCTGACCTCCAGGCACCCGGCACAGGAGAGACAAGTGTCTCTAGCAGGTTGGACCAAGGCCCTCCTGGTGTTGCTGAGACAATATTCTATGCTGAGTTGCTTGCCAGCCCCAGCCCCTAATCTTAGCCCAAGAAATTGCTGTATTTTCTCAATTACAATTTGCCTAGCCTTGTCCCCTGCCTTCTGGGTCTCTACCACTGTGCCTTTTCTTCCCTAAAAACCTCTGCTCTGGTCAGAGGCTTCCTTCAGTGAGCAAACATGTTTTAGAGTTCAGCTTTCCTCTGCACCATAAGCGAAGACACTGAAATCCACAGCTGGCAGGAAGGCTGTCCAGCAGGCAGGTCCTAAGGTCAGGGGATAGAGTATCACCTGAGAAGAGGCCTTTGGGCAAGAGACCCAGCTGGGTCTCCAGAATCTCTGAGAATACAACTTTCCCAGGTCCCACCAGCCTATGCTGTTGGTGTCCCTTCTATAAATGACCCGGAGTGAGGTCTGAGGTGGGGGGCGCAGAGCCCAGAATATTGGCAAGGCAGCCAGTGTTCCCTTTCCTTCCCTCTACTGCCCCTTACTTGCCTAAAATCTACTTAGTCAAGACATCCCCTTCTGTGGGCCTCACCCCGACCCCCACACACCCGGTGGTTAAATGCCACTTAAGGGCTGCCCCAGCTCCCTTCATCTCCTCCAATCACAGCACTTATCTATCACACTGTCTAATAACCGCCTGTTAGTCTTTTCTCCCCAGACTATGAGTTCCTTGAAAGCAAATTCCCATTCTGTATTGTTCACCATTCTGCCCCAGTGCCCACTGCAGGTCCTGGCACACATTAAATGGTTATCAAATATTTGTTGAATAAACTAGCACACGAATGAATGGATTCCTGGAACAGCTCTAAGGATAGCGGCCCACGGTGCAATGATGAGCTCTCAAACCCAGCAGTGGGCCCCTGGCAATAGGGCCAGAGCTACAGCCAGTTGGAGTCCAGCCTTTCCTCTCTCAGCCCTTCATTTCCCATTGCCCAGTGCCCCCCGAGGGCCCCCCTACCTGCAGCGTGTTGACAGGGAAGGCGCTGATGGGCGGGAAGTCGAGGATCTGGAGGTCGTGCACGTGGCCGTTCATGACGACAGCAGGCAGGTAGAGGCGGCGGGCGGTGGTGGGCACACAGACCTCGCTGAACTCGTTGTACAAGAACTGGCGCACGATGGCACTTTTGCCCACGCCTCGCGCCCCCAGCACGGCCACCCGGTAGGTAGAGACCATGCCTCCCGCCCCACTCCGCCACCGCGTCCTTGCCGCTGCCTGGGGCTCCCCCGGGCTGCATATTCCAGGGGCTGGGGGCTCAGCCACCGTCGGGACCAACCATTTTTGCCTCTGCTGGCCCTGGGCCCTGTGTGGCCTCCACCTGGACTGTGGGGACAAGAGGTGGGCTTAGCGGGCTGGCTTGTCCCTGTTCACATCCTGTACTTTTCTACCTCTGGGACTTTGCTGAAGCTCTTATTGCCACCTGGAATGCCTGCCCTTTCCCAGAACCCTTATCTCCACCTATCCAAAACTTCTCCATTTTCTCCTATCGTCCTTCTAGAAGGAATCAATCTGTCTTGACTTATATCATGACTTGACTTTTCTCCACGTCTGTCTCCACAACCAAGAAAGGCTGCAGAGCAGAGTGCAGAGAGCACTGGACTTGGGTTTAATCTTAGCTTTCCCACAGAGCCTAGATGAGACAGCAGCTCCTCTGAGTCCCAGTCTCATCCTGAAGGGGTGAGATCAGGCAAGTACGTCTCAGGGGAGGCACTCCTGGAATTCTGCGGGGAGAGAGCCCTTTATTGTGCAGGACTGCCCACACATTGCAAGACATTTTCCTTCCACGGTTCCCAGGAGGTAACTGCCAGCCACAACTTCTAGTCACAATAATGACCCAAACTGCTCTCCCATTCCCAAATGCCCTCCAATCAAGAACCGTGCACTAGATGACCTCTCAGGCTCTGGAGCACAATGCTAGTGACCACTTATTCTGGTAGCATGCTCTGTGGTTATCCCTGAGCAATATCCCTAAGGGACTGGTAGTGTTATGTCCCACTCCAGAGAAGTCTCAGAAGGAGTAAGACGTACACCCCAAATCACACAGCTGGGAATGGCAGCTACTCCTTTCCACAATGTCACAGCACTTCCAACTTGCAAGTGTAGTGATCCTAGCTGGTGAATTCAGATAGGCTGAGGACTGGGTCTGCTTTTCTGGCATCCCTTGGAGCTCAGATGGCCTGGCACTCAGCAGGTGCCAGGAAGGGGCTGCTAGGGAATTGGATCTTGGAATGGATTCATTAGTTCCTTGCTTGCTCAGTTTCAGCGACTTTAGAGCCCGGGTATAAACCTCAACTCTGACGTGTCTCAACTGTGGGGCAGTAGGCAAATCACCTGTCCACTCTGCACATATGTAAAATGGGGCTAATAGCCCCAAATGCACAATTCACAGCTGAACGTCCCCCCAGGCTGTACTGGTTCAGAGAACGCAATCCATACAGTATGTGTACATACAGCAGAGTAAATAAAGGGCAGGGATTTGAAGTGAGAACCACCAGGCTTTGATTCCCAGGTCTGCCATACACCTAACGGGTGCCCTTAGGCAAAATTTCAGAGGGTGTTGTGAGGTTATGCATGCAAAGCTCAGTGCCTGGTGCAGGGGCAGTGCTCAGTGAACAGGGGCCATTAGTATATACAAGGTCTTTCATTCATATAAGGTTTTCCACAGTCTCCAAGAGACCTCCCAGCAATCCCAGGAGGAGTCACCACCCACTGTTGCCTGGGCTCAGTGAGAGATTCTTCTCATTTTATTAAAGTTTAAAAAAACAAAAAAACACCCCAAATCTTAGTGAAGACCTCATAGCCACTTGAGGTGTCACTAAGACTAAGGACGAGAATTGCCTTCCTGCTCCATGCAGTGTCTTTTCTCCAACAGGTGCTCATACACTTACATGGGCTCTCGACCAGGGGAAGTGCCAATCCCTCCTCCCCAGAGTCCCCTCAGGCACCCCTGGACACTGCCAGGCTGACAGAGAGACTCAGTTGGGTTAATTACATAACCAGCACAAGTAGGTGGGGAGGAGGCAGTCCTAGGGGAAGAAGAAAGGGCAAGGAATACAAGAAGAGCCCTGGCCTCTCTCTGGGTGTGGCAACTCAGGTTTCTAGTTGGCCCCTACCTTTAGATTCTCCTGGACACCACATTCCCAACCTAGAAAACAGCCCTTCCTGGGGATTAGCAGACAAATAAAAGCGGGGCACAGCCCAGAAACCAGGAAGGGGTGCAAGATTGAGGCCCCTAGGCTGGGGCCAGCCTCGTGGAACTCACCAGGCCTAAGTGTGGCCCTTCCCAAACTCAGAGGTGATCCGTGCCCCACCTTCCCAGGCAGAGGTCCTGGGTCTCAGCATAAATTAATCCAACACCCTTGGCTGGGTGGGGGTAGAAGGGGCTGTCCCAAGCAGCAGGCCCCAGGCCCCAGAGTGCTCCCTCCCCAAGGCCTGCGCTCTGCAGTGAGTCTGCAGACAGCGCCGGCAAGAGACTAGGGACACACACAGGGGCCAAAGCCCGGTTTCTGTCCCCTTCGCTCTCTGTCTAGCCCCCGGGGTCTCTGCCCCTGACTGAGGGCAAGGGCTTCATGGATCCCGAAGGTCGGGTCACACGTTCGCCAGGGGATGGGCTGGGGGGCAACGCAAAGATGCCGGGCTTCCCATGACCTGATTGATAGGAGTTTGGGGGGATGTAGGAGCCCAGCTCGCTCTCCGCCTCCAGCACCTTGCAGGCACCCCCGCCCCCAGCTCCGGCTCTCACGTGGCCGCCCCGCGCCGCTTCCCCGCCAGCCCGCCGGCCCCCTCCTCCCTCCTCGCCCTGGACGCCCCTCGACCCGGCCGTCCCCTCCGCGCCTCTGTCCCCGGCCCGACCCACCCCAGCCCCCGCCCCCCACATCCGCCTCCCCCTCCCTGCGCCGCTTACCCCGGGCCGTCCTTGCTGCCCCCTGCCCTGGCCGGCCGGCCGGTGGGGCTGTGCTCCCCCCGGGCTCCGGCGCTGCCCCCCGGCTCCCCCGCCCGGGGGGAGAGAAGTGGGGGCGCCCCCGGCTGCCCAGTCGGGGCGGGCTCAGGGCGGGCGCGGGGGGGGCAGGTGCGGGCCGCCGAGGGGGTAGAACCTCCAGCCCCAGCTCTCCCTCCGGAGCGCGCCGCCCGCTCGCGCTGAACAGGGGGGAGGAGGGCGGGGAGGGGAGGCGGGCTGGCATTCCGCTGGGTCCCTGAGCCTGACACATTTCGCTTGGGCAGCCCTGGACGAATTCTTCCTCAGTCCCTAGTCTCGACCTTCACACCCCTCCAGACTCGCCCTGGGAGGATTTATCTCTAACTGCAGGAGCGGGAGGAAGGCACGGGAAAGGCCCCGAAGGCCCTGGATTCATTCCGAGTCCTGTCCTCACATTCCTCCTCCCCGGACCAGCCTTCCGACCCGCCACAGGGCAGTCTGTCAGTTACCCTGCAGGCGCCCCCTGTGTGCCCTGAGCTGCACGCTCGGGACTTTCAGGCTATTCTCCTTCACCCCCTGGAGAACTGAGCTAAGGGTGGTCACTCTGCCCTTCACTGCGGCGGAGACTGGCAGACCCAGCTGGTGCACAGCAGAGCTGATTCTCTGCCAACGCATGACCTCCATTCCCCTAAAACTGCTGTTCTCCTCTCCTCTCCTGCAATCCTGGCAAAAATCGTCCATGTATTTATTCTAAAACGGCCGCGATCAACGTCACTTCATCGTCAGTAGCTAATGTTTATTGTGCCAAAACAGCGTGTTAGTAGCTTTGCCTGCGTCCTCAAATTTAATCCTCACAATTCTGAGCTAGATTGTTTTCCCCATTTTACAGACAAGGTAGCTGAGGCTGAGAGAGGCTGAGTAGCTTGTCTTAGATGCAAAACGTGGAATACAGAGAGAGATTGAGAATGATGAAGCTGAGCAGCCACTGCTAAGCTTGACATGAGACTCACTGACAGTGAGACCAAAAGCAGACAATGCTAAAACATGCTGTGTGCAAATTCAAGGCACTGGGGAAGGGCAGAGGAAGTGGGTCAGCTGGGTAGATGGTCAGTGAAGGCTTCAGAGGAGGCAACTTTCAAGGAAGCAACCTTGAAAGACATAGATCAGGGCCGGGTTGGGGGGAGGGATACATGGAGATAATAGGAGAAGGGCTGCAGGCTAAAGAAGTCGGGAGCAATTACAGAGGCTTGAGAAAGGAGTCCAAGAACCAGACAGGAGCTCATGAGGCTGGAAGCACAAGGAGAGGCAAAGAGGTTGGCTAAGGTCAGGTCACAAAGGCTCTGACTACCCGGATAGGGAGCTAGGATTCAGCCCTGTGCATTTTGGAGCCTCCAGGGTGTGAAGAGGAAGAACAGAGAGCTCTGAGAGTGTTTTTACCCCTGAGACCCTGCATCCTCTCCTGAAACTTTCTACTACTGTCCCCCAGAAGCCAGTTTTACTGCTCCCTTCATGGTCTACATTTTGGGCATCTTCCCAGTTGTTTCCCTTCTTCTCGTTCCAGACAGGAAGGATACATAGTAGGGATGAGCCTGGGTTTCAGAATCAGACAGATGTGGATTTAAATCCTGGATCTGTCACTTAGTGTGTGACTGGAGGTAAGTAACCTGAACTCTCCAAATTCTATTGCCTTATTTATCAAATGAAGACCTGACTAGCTGTCCCATACTGTTGCTGACAAGGTATAAATGAGCCAATGTGGCATGTAAGTCTTAGTGTGTGGCCTGCATTCATTCTTGTCTTTTTAAGGAATACATAGCCACCCCACGGGAGGTTGACCACCACCTTGGGAAAGTGGCTCCTTTTATTCTAGGTGGGCCCAGAGGGTTGGGATGGGGGTATGAGAAGGGTCATGGCAGCATCTAGACGCAAGTACAAGGTTAGGAAGGATATGACTTTCTCTTGGAGCGCGACTTTGGAGGCAGAAGGAATCAGATTTTAACTGGTCCTGTGTGATCACATGGGATCACTAAGAACCTATTACTTTGGTTAAATCATCTAGGACACTATCTAATTGCCACTGTGTCTGAAAATCTTTAAACCTTACCTGGCCCAAGAACCAGTACCTACATATCTTGGGCTTCTCAGAAGCTTTTCATTTATACTGTGAGAAAACAGAGTCACATGTTAATTATGGGGCCTCATATTGACCTTCAGTGATAGGTTATCGAAAGAATTATAAAAAAAGTGACAGTTATTTACATAAAGTAGAAAATTTGCTTGAATTTAAAATACAGGAAGTCATTTTGGCTTGCTGAGAGTCACTTTGGGCTAAGAACACACACTCTTAGGGGCTTGCTCATGCTCCTGCATCTCTAGGATTACCTTTATGGAAAAGTTTGAGAGGTGTCATTGTCATCGTAGGTTCTGTTTGACCTTGAGCCTCAGGCAGGTCTGGAGGCACTGAGGAAGTCTGATGGCTCAGGTGCAAGCCCAGGTCCCTGGGGAGCAGACTCATGAGCCCACACCTGCAGTAGCAGAGGCCCAGATGTAAAGTGGGACTAACCTCTGTCCCTGTTCCAGCATAGCTGGGGACCCCACTGAGTTTTCAGAGACTGTGTGGCCAGACATGGAGTCTCTGACAGTAAGTGAAGCATGAATGAAACGAGGGAAAGCCAGGGGCTAGACTTGAGCATCATCCGTTAACACCTACACAGTTGGAGAAGTGGGGTGAGCGGAGTTCTCTCAGCCCCAGAGAGCTGGGGGCCTGCCCAAAGGAGAAATGATCCCAGAGATGGTAGTCTCATCTCTAAATGATGCTCCTGGAAATTAAGCCTTGAAAGCCACTTTTGCAACTGAGAATCTGGGTCTAACCAACCCCCAAATTAGCCTTCCCCTGGTTGGCAGCCATCAAGCACGGCAGGGCAAAAGCTAAATGAGAAACTGAGATGGCAAGTTGGGAGCCAACTCGGAAACTTTTCAAGAAACATCCTTTTTGCTAATAACATGTCTGGGGGCTGGTTGGGATTCTAGGATTAGTGCTCAGGAGATAGAAATGGGTAACAACGGGGGAGGTGTGATCTTTTCCAAGTGCCGTACCAGGTATTAAAATAAATAGGCTCTTGCCTCCTGGAGCTGGGGGTGGCAGGGAAAAGAAATCTGGGTCCAAGAAAAATCAGAAAAAGCATTAATGCAGGAAGTGGGAGTAGAAAGGCCCAAACCTGAGTGTCTTCAGCTATTTTCTGACCTCAGAAACAATGTATCTAATCAGAATTTCCTAGTTGCCACTCTAGGGGCAGAGGAGGATAGCGCAACCTCAGGTGCAAGTCTGGGGCAGTGCCCTGAATACACTACTGTTCTGGGGGCTTAACCAGGTTGGACGTGGCTGAGAGAGAGCAAAGGCTTTCATTCAGTGGAATGAAAGAGGAAGCTCTAAGTGTAGTGGGAAGGATGCAGGGAATTAGAAGACGTGGCTCTCCCATATCTCACTTGAAAAATGGGGATATTAACTTCATGAGATACGCAAGGGAATAAGAAGATATCATGTACACCGAAGTGCTTTAACCGTTTTTCAACTGTCACAGAACATGAGCATTACTGTAGAAGAGGAAGTAGGTGAACAGGTGTGAGCCTCTCTCTCTGGCAGTGATTCTTAACCCTGGCTGCACATTAGAAATTCTGGGGGAGTTTTGTTTTTGGTGACAAGAGTCTCACTCTATCGCCCTGGCTAGCATGCACTGGGATCACAGCTCACAGCAACTGCAAACTCTTGGGCTCAAGTGATCTTCTTGTCTCAGCTTCCCAAGTAGTTGGGAGTACAGGAGCCTGCTACAATGCCCAGGCTCATTTTTTCCCCTATTTTTAGTAGAGATGGGGTCTTGCTTTTGTGCAGGCTGGTCTAGAACTCCTGAGCTCAAGCAATCCACCCGTCTCAGCCTCCCGGAGTGCTAGGATTACAGGCATGAGCACCACACCAGGCCAATGAGTTTTTTTTTTTTAATGCAGATTTCCCCAGGTCTCCTCTCAGACTGAGTAGAACCATCAGTCATTTCTGAAAGAATTGAGAACCTCTCCTTAGGGACTTTCTTTGCCCAAACTGACATCACTGTGAAGTGGTGACCCCAGTTAGAGCTCAGCAAGGCTCCTCTGCATATCTCTGATGCTGACCACTCCTCTCTAAGCCTGATTTCTATTACAGTTCTGGCTAACTGTAGCCCAGCAACATAGACAACCACAAAATTCCTAGCTGCCAGAGGCAGTTTGTTCATGGTGTTTGGACATGCAAATAATAAAGGAGCCTACTATATCTCAGCACCTACTCAGTGCCAAGCACCATGCCCAGCACTTTACCTATGTTCACTGTAGTGGTGAGAGGTTCAGGGACTGTTGGTATTGGGTCCCTCAGTCCAGTTTCTTTCCTCTACTCCAGGATGGGGGAGATTTCAGCAGCTGTCACCTCATCAGAACCCAGGAGCGGGGCCTTCTATCTTGACAACACTTGCCCTAGCGACACAATTCAGGTCACTAGACCTGAACTCCCTGGGAAGCTATGCTTCTGTTTGCTTGGGAATACACAGGCTCTGAGTCCAAGGCTGACAAGGTTTCATAAATTGAGAGGAGACATGCTGGGTAATAGGAAACTGATGAGACCCTCTGCTGTGCTCCTCCTGCACTGGCTGGTGCCCATGCGACCATCTGCCTGGGCCTCCTGCAGGAGACTTGCCAGGGCAGATAGATGGGCTCCTCTGAGTACTCCCCTGCCTGCAGAGAGATGGCCATGGTGGTGGTGGTGGTTTGGGGCTTGGTCAACAGGAGCCTCCATGAGATGTATGATTCTTCCTTTAGTCAACTTTTTTTGTTGTTGTTGTCATTGCTGTTTTAGCTGGCCAGGGCTGGGTTCAAACCCGCCACCCTCGTTATAAAGGGCCAGCACCCCACTCACTGAGCCACAGGCACTGCCCCCTTTAGTCAACCTTAATTTCATCTGGTTAAATCCCTGCGAGGACTAGGGCAGTTAAGCAGAAAAGTTTACTTACTTATTTATTTTTATTTTTGGTTGTTGCAGTTTGGCCGGGGCTGGGCTTGAACCCGCCACCCTCGGTATATGGGGCCGGCATCCCTACTCACTGAGCCACAGGTGCCGCCCTAAATAGAAAAGTTTTAACAGAGTGGTTATTAATGTGCTATCACTTTCCTGGCCTCTGTTTTTTCCTAGAGTGTTAGTTCTGGGAACAAAGTACACAACACAAACTTAGCTTTGTGTAAATGAGAATTTATTGACGAAGTCACAAGGTCAAGCTTCCCCCAGCCCCCACCCTCCCAAAGAACAGATCCCAACAAGAACAGAAGAATGAGAAGTATTCTTAGGGCAACATTTACCCCTCCCCATTTCTCTCCAGAGTCCCAGGCTTCACAACACAGACACATGGAACTGGCTTGGGTGAAGACAGACACTCAGGGAATCTCTGACCAGCAAGAGTTCTGGGTGTTTGCTTCCCTTGCCCTTTGTATGATGTCAGCTGTTGTTA
>CAUYRH010084847.1:0-46441 GCA_963574655.1 Perodicticus potto
ATATCATGAATGTTATATTAATCAGGTTGATAAAAATATCTCCGATTGTATGTGAAGCCCGCACACTGTACTCCATGACTGAATTATTGT
Organism: Perodicticus potto; assembly: GCA_963574655.1. Taxonomy (NCBI): domain Eukaryota; kingdom Metazoa; phylum Chordata; class Mammalia; order Primates; family Lorisidae; genus Perodicticus; species Perodicticus potto. The sequence goes on from CAUYRH010084847.1 coordinate 91, forward strand.
ACACAGCTATGACTCAATAAAAAATAATTTAAAAAAATAAATAAATAAAAAGTAAGCTTCCAAATACAAAGTAAAAATAAATAAATAAATAAATAAATTAATTAATTTAAAAAAAAGGTTAATTTGGAAAGGACCGTGTTGGTTTCTCTAGAGACATTTGCTTTGGGAACTGTCTGTAACCTTCCAGGATCATACCTGTAGTTAAACAAATTGGATTTAGCCAGCTGTGGTGGTTCATGCCTTTAATCCTAGCAGGTGGATTGCTTGTGCTCAGGAGTTTGAGACAACCTGCGTAAGAGTGAGACCCTATCTCTACTAAAAATGGAAAAACCAACTGGGTATTGTGGTGGGTGCCTATACTCCCAGCTACTTGGAAGGCTAAGGGAAGAGGATTGCTCAAGCCCAAGAATTTGAAGTTGTTGTGAGTTATGAAGATGCCAGGGCACTCTTCCCAGGGAAACAGAAGGAGACTCTGTCTCAAAAAAAAAAAATTGGCTTTATTGCTCATAGTAGCTATACCATGAGATGTCTCAGTAGGAGGGTATTAGAAAGAACCTGCTATAAGATTTGGATGCTGGTTGGGTGATTTGGGGGGTTTAAGGAAGCAGGGGTTGGTCTAGGTTGGATGCTGTCAGCAAGTGGGAATAATTCTAGGATTGTGTAGTTGGTAGAGAACCTTAGAGACCTTATAGACTTTAGGATTGTGTAGTTGGTAGAGAACCTTAGAGAACCTTATAGACTCCTTTGTCTATAAGGAGTAATTCCAGGATTGTGTAGTTGGTAGAGAACCTTAGAGAACCTCATAGACTCCCTTGTCTGCGCTTACACGAATTATGAAGTAGGCTTATTTTGTTTCATTTTATCATGGTGGCAGAGTCACTTTGTCTGGACTGGTATTTTATGAGATTGTTTATGTCCAACAGGAGAATAATGTGGCTTAGCTGTGAATGTCAGATCAGCTCTGGACTTTTGGGGCTACTTTTTTTTCTTTCCCAAGGCTTTCAGCTCTCAAGTAAGAAGTCTGGCTTCTCCGAGGCCACCACATGGACTAACCACATACTAATGTGTAGAGAGATGGCCCAGAGTTCAAGTCACCAGCCAGTCATATCCTCCCAGCCTAGGTGATAGACATTTTGAATGAAGACTTTAAAATAATCTCAGTCTCAGTCAGTGTTGACCTTCTAATTCATAAATAAAACAAGTAATTACTATCGATTAAAGTCACGGTTCTGGGGTGGTGTGTTACACGGTAATAGATTACTGATGCAGATGGCTGGCAGGCAGTTGGTTCAGAGGTCTGGAGCTCAGAAGGATCTGTTGGGAGGCCTAGATCAAGAAGTCCTTTAGCAAGGAAGAAGCACATAAATTCATTTGAATGGATGATGTTAGCAGAGAGATAAACTACATTGAGAAGGAAAGAAAGAAAAAAACAAAAAAGCCTATATTAGCATGTTTAATAACAATACTGGAGGGACCAGGAAGAAAGAAAGAAGCATTTGCAAGGGGACTAGATTAAGTGATCCAGTGACATCTGAGTGATGATGTCCAGGAAGCCAAGAATGAGAGTATTTCGGAAAGGAGAGTATTGTCCAGAGTTCAGTACTATGGAGGGAGAGCAAATAAGACAAAACCGAAAACACATGTTCTTTGGATTTAGCAAGAATGAGTTTTCATTGTTGGCAAAAGCAGGTCCCTGGGATTGGGAGCTAGGGAGTGATGGGGGCAGAAGCCATATTGCAGGCGCTTAAGGAGGGAAGCAAAGATGAGAGGAATGTCAGAGCCTGTGCTGTTTTACCACATCACAGGGTCTTTCCCCGTATGGTTTGTGCATAGACAATTTTTTCTTCACAACTTAATAACTGTAAAACAATTACGTCATGTCATGAACCCTACAATTCGACAAAAGTATCCTGGTGTATATTTAATGTTATACTTTAGCCTATGGTTTTCAGTTATAAACATATTACTGTGTTGTTGGGTTTTGGGGGTCTGTCATTATAGCAATCACTTTAAAACTCATATTGTTTATTGCTTTTGCAATTAAAATAGTTCATCATCTAAAATAGTACCCAGTATGCAGTGTTCATTGGTACCTTTTCATTTCTTCAGAAAGACAGTCTCAGTTTAAAACTTATAAACTCTTAATGCTTCCGTGCAGGAGAAAGACTTTGATTTTGCCAGAGATGTCTGGGGAACGTTATTCTGGTCATACCCAGTTCATTTACTGGCTTGATTTGTCAGGACTCTCATCCCGGTCCCCCTCCTGGGAGGCTGGTGTGAGACTGCTTTTCTACATGGGGTCCAGGCCTCCTTGGCCACATGAATGAGCTGGTAGGGGGTTACGGTGAGAAAATCCTCCCTGGTTAGCCCCAAAGTAGATCCCACTTATAACTGCCTGATTTGGCTCCTCCGAGTCTCTCTTTCCACTTCTTTCAGGGCAAGTCTTACCCCATTTTCTTCATCGTTTACTTGCAGTTTCCTTGCCATAAATATGGAGGCGAATACTGTGAAAAAAAGATGGGAGTACCAATAAGGCCTTTATTTAATTAATTAATTAATTAATTTTAGAGACAGAGTCTCACTTTATCACCCCCGATAGAGTGCCATGGCATCACAGCTCACAGCAACCTTCAACTCCTGGTTTAGGCGATTCTCTTGCCTAAGCCTCCTGAGTAGCTGGACTACAGGCACCGGTCACAACACCCGGCTATTTTTTTTGTTGCAGTTTGTGCAGGGCCCGGTTTGAATCCACCACCCTCGGTATATGGAGCCGGCGCCCTACTCACTGAGCCACAGGAGCCGCCCCCAAATAAAGCATTTAAATGAAGAGTTTATATTTCCAAGAAATTGAAAGTTCTATTTCAAATGCCACTTGAAATGAGGCTGTACACACAGACAAAACACAATGTACAGATTCAGAAGAGCACCTGCAGTGTGCATTTTAAACTCTTGTTGCCTAGGTGGGCTGTATTGTCTGTGGAATCTTTTTTTATAAATCCTATAGTTACCTTGTAAATATCATCATAGAATATATTATATTTCAAAGTATTCTTTTATTAGTCGTAAATCTTTAAAAGGTACTAGTATGTTAGAAATCTGTTTTGGCATTTCTTTTCTTTTCTTTGAGGCAGAGTCTCACTCTGTTGCCCCAGGATAGAGTGTCGTGGCATCAGCCTAGCTCATAGCAACCTCAAACTCCTAGGTTCAAGGGATCCTCCTGTCTCAGCCTCCCCATTAACCTGTGACAATGCCTGGCTAATTTTTCTATTGTTAGTAGAAATGGAGTCTCTTTCTTATTCAGTCTGATCTCTAGCTTCTGAGCTCAAGCAATGCTCTTGTCTTGGCCTCTCAGAGTACTAGAATAATAGGCACGAGCCATTGTACCTGGCCTGTTTTGGCATTTTTTTTTTCACTTTGTCCTTGGTGCTTCTTAGCATCTGAGAAGGGCTGCTTGGGGCAGCAATTTTGACTTTCTGGGGAGGGAACTATCCGTGTAGAGGATAATCTGGGGAATGTTCAGAGGGGTTTGGAAAAGTCATAGCAAAACCATTACATACCGAGCATTGTACTAGGGACTTTCACACGCTACATTTACTCATGTAGAATTGTACAGAGTAAAGCCTGGGACCACGAAATCCTTGGGGATGTTGTCTGAGCTGTCATCAGAAAGGAAAACTTCAGCATGTGAGACTTAAAAACAGCTTGTGATGGGGTTTGGGGTAGGGGGAGATGGAGAAAGATCTTGGCAAATATATTCCACATAAATCATTTGTGTCATCCTCATTCGTGTAGTTTTTGTGACTCTTTCCCCTGGTTCATCTGGTTGGCAGATGGACGCAAAATGTCTTTTAGCCTCAAGAGAGGCTCTCAGAGGCACATGTGAATCATGGCTGTGTGATACATAAAGCCAGGTTTCAGAAGGTTTCTGCTGTGTATATGTGTGTGCACATGTGTGTGTGTGCATGCCCTTTTGGTGAATGTACCATTAGTTTAAATATGATTTCCAACTGGGCAGATTTCACGTGCTTTTTTAATGTGGCCAAAGTGAATATATTTTTAGAAATGAAAATTAGAGCGTGTTCCAAAAGTTCTTTGCTTCTACCATCAGGGAGAGTAATACTTTTATTTATAGTAATTTCAGGTCCCCAGATACCTTCAATAATATTAATGAGCAAACAAAAAAATTAAGTAGTAGATGATTGCATTATGTATTATTTCATAGAGGACTTTATTTCTCTTACCTGTGAAAAATAAAATCTTCTTTTTCTAAATTATGATTTACTCTAAATCTTTTCTAAGAATTACTTAAAAGGATTGTCCTTGCCTAAGCAGTAATTCAACTGGTCTTGTGACTTGGCCTTGATGATACAAAGAAAAATATACAAGAATCAAATCATTGAATTTGGCTCGGCACCTGTGGCTCAACGGGCTAAGGCACCAGTCACGTACACCTGAGCTGGCGGGTTCGAATCCAGCCTGGGCTCGCCAAACAACAATGACGGCTACAACCAAAAAATGGCTGGGCGTTGTGGCGGGCGCCTGTAGTCCCAGCTACTTGGGAGGCGGAGGCAGGAGACTCGCTTGAGCCCAGGAATTGGAGGTTGCTGTGAGCTGGGATGCCACTGCACTCTATGCAGGGTGACAGCTTGAGGCTCTGTCTCAAAAAAAAAAAAAAAAAAATCATTGAATTTGTTTATATTTATTATTATGGAAATAGTCTTAGTAATCAGCAATAACTAGAAAAATGTCTACTATTTATTGAGCCTTTACAAGATGCCAGATTATTTTCATATGTTCATTTCCTTATTTATATTTAAAACAATTCTGTAAAGGTGTGCTATGGAGAGTTGTTGGCGCCCACTGTGGTACCCTGTCACTGCACCAATAAAAGCAGCTGGGAACACGGATTGAAGGTACAAATGCCTGCAAGAGGGGGCTTCCCATACTCCAGGGAATGCCCTGAGCATCCTCTGCCGTGGCCTTTTATTGAGGTACTATACAACAGGTGTGGGGGCCCACACACTGGAGCTAGGTGCTTAATGATCCCTATGTGCTTTTTCTCCCTGGGCTCAATGCCCACCCTGCTACAGCACAAATGTCCAATGTATAACACCTGCTTGCAACGAGTGCTTGATCTTAACTCATTAACACATGCAGCTGCTTGAGGGCTTGTCTCCGAGCAGCCAAATGTCTCCATGCTGGCTAGGAGATTGTCCCGCTCCCAGCACCTTCTTCAAGAACTAGTGACTGCTTCCACAAGCTTGGTGCACAGTCTCCTACAGAGAGTCAAAGATGTTAGGTAATTGTTCCAAGGACATAGAGGCTGTGGGTGGCAGCAATATGAGGATGACTAAGTTTCATTGAAACTTATGGTCTTTTTAGTCAAGCTGCCCCTCAAAGTGATGACAACAACCGAGAATGGCACTCAGTTCTGCTAGGAAGGCAACTATGTCATTCGATACTGTGCTTACTCAAAGAACCATTTATTGAGTATCTGCTTTTCTCTAGTCACTAGGACAAATATAGAATTTAGAGATCAAAGATGATATGTCCTTGCCCTCAAGGGACCTATAACAAATGCAGAAGACTAATCAAAATACTAATGAATACGATGCAGAATTTTAGATGCTGTGAAAGAGATACACACATGCACACACACATATAAATACACACATTCCCCTCCCTGTAAAATTATAAATTAAAAATGTACTCTGACAAAAAAAAAAAAAAAACTGGGAAGAAATCTATAGGATGTTAAGGGTAGTGGTTTTGTTTGGATGGTAGAACTATGGATAATTTTTTCTTTCTATTTTTATGCATTTTCCATGTTTTGATGATGTTTTTAACTTTAAAAATAAAACTTTGTAATTTTTAATTTTTTAATGTTTAAAACTAAAAATTACAAATGAGAATTAAAATCACTAAATATTTTTGTGAATGAGCTAGAAAAGATATACAATGTAGTCCAATTTTATTTTGTTTTCTGATAGAGTTAAATTTTTACTCTCAAATCTACAACTGGGCAGCAGATGAATAATTTTTTTTTTTAAACAGTATTAGCAAGATTTACTGTGAGATAGTTCTGCTAAACTGGAATGAGATATTCTCTCCCACAGCCATTTGTATTTTTGACATTATGGAAAGACAGAAATCATGAAAAATTGAAAAATTATAGTCTACAAATTACTATGTATTGCAGGGTCCATTCAATAGTATGACATTTTATTTTGTCAACTGTATCTCCCAGGGCACAACACACCACAGCTGGTCTCACATCAGCTATGACCTTCTTGTACAGTCATTTTCTACTCCAGTCAGTGGGTTTTCCACAAGCTCACCAGTTCTAAGTTTCACAGATAGAACATTATATTCCTCTGAGCCATTTAATTTTTTTTTTTTTTTTTTTTGAGACAGAGCCTCAAGCTGTCATCCTGGGTAGAGTGCTGTGACATCCTCTAGAGTGCTGTGACAGCAACCTTCAATTCCTGGGCTCAAGCAAGGCTCCTGCCTCTGCCTCCCAAGTAGCTGAGACTACCCACCACAACACCTGGCCATTTTTTGGTTGCAGCCGCCGTTGTTGATTGGTGGTCCGGGGCTGGATTCGAACCACCAGCACAGGTGTACGTGGCTGGCGCCTTAGCTACTTGAGCCACAGGCGCCTAGCTGATAATTTTACTATTTTAAAAGACTACTAAGATTTGCTAACCTTTGCTTTTATGATATAATAATAGTTTCATTTATAATTTAATTCTCAGTTTGGAACTCAGATTTTACTCTGGATTAGTTCAAGTGGGAAGAGATAGGATGGCTTTATACCACCCCCAGGAATAGACCGTGGTGACAGAGACTGTGCTTACGAGTCTAGGGAGAGACAGGCGCGGGTGAGGGGCTGAAGTCCTCACTCTGTAAATTACCCTTCTGCGACAGCGTCCCTCGGTAACTTAATCACCAAACTAACGTGTGTTGAGTACTTCCTCTGAGCCAGACACTCTTCTCAGCACATTTTCTCTCATTTAATTCTCAAAACAGCCTATTCAGTAAACACCATTTTCTCCCTTATACAGATGAAGAAATCAAGGCTAAGCATGTGTAAGGTCATGAAACTAGCAATTGGATTGTGGCGGGAACTGAAAGTGGAACTCAGGTGGTCCCTTTATGTTTATTTAAATAAGATGTCACTGATATAAAATAGGTTTGGGGTTGGGTTTGTATCAGGATGCCCCAGGGAAACATAACAAATGGGACCCACACACGCAGATCCGGTTCACCGACTGGTCCCTGGCGCGCTGGACCCGCAGGGCAGCCCGGGGTGCTGGAGAGGGAAGCGTCAGTGTCGCCGTGTCAAGTACAAACTCTGCGGCCTGGAAAGTCTCGGAGGGTTTCTGGGTTGCAGTCTCGAGAACTACTTCTTTTTTCAGGAAAACTCACTGGGCTCAAGGCCTTCGGCTGATGGCGTGAGGCCAACCGCACCATGGGGGGGACACCTGCGTTAGCCGCTGATGCAAACACTGATCACGTCCAAAAACCAAACGACTGGGAACCAAAGCCTAACCACGATGACGCATAAAATTAACAATCGCAGGTTTGATTTTTCTTTTTTGAAGAGAAAAGAGAGGACGGATCCGTACAAGTAACTTGCTGATGGAAAAACCCGGGACGCGCCCTCCCGGGTGAGAAACCCGCGTCCGCGAGCTGCACAGGCCGGCAGGGGGCGCTGCCCGCCCACGTGCGGCTGCGCGGAGCCCGGGGTCGCGGGCCGCGCATGCGCCTTTCGGGCGACGTGCCTGGGCCGCGCCTTTTAGCTCCGCGGGGCCTGCAGCTTGAGTGCTTGTGAACCTTTACTCTCACCGCGGACCCAGAGCCCTTCATCGTCCTCTGTAGCGCAGGACGGCGTGGCCCGATCTCGCCCCGTGGCCGCCTGCAGGTGCCCCGCGCAGGACGCTCGCCGCTCGCGGGGCGACTCCGGGCAGCTGCGGGGAGTCCGCTTGCGGTGTCCGGGCCGGGAGGATGAGGGCGCTGCCCGGCCGAGCGCAGCGAACCTGCGGGTCCTTACTTGTTGCCACAGTAAAGTGCGGTGACATCACAGCTCACAGCAACCTCTAACTCTTGGGCTCAAGTGATTCTCTTGCCTCAGCCTCTCGAGTAGCTGGGACTACAGGTGCCCGCCAGGGTGTCCAGCTATTTTTAGTGGTGGGTTCGGTCTTGCTCTTGTTCAGGCTGGTCTCAAACCTGTGAGCTCAGGCAATCCATGGGCCTCGGCCTCCCAGAGTGCTGGGATTACAGGCGTGAGCCACCTTCCTGGCCTGCAGTCCTCTTGAGAAGAAAGTGCTACAAGCTGATTGCTCTTGGGCCAAAGGAAACAAATGAAAATTGAACAGGAGAGAGAAAAGTCAGGAAAGGCTGAGAGCCAAAGTGGGCTATCAGAAGAACATAACGACCCCTTAATAGCCCAACATCCTGAGGGCCTCAGGGGAAGAGGGACAGGTGAGGTATTCTTGACTGGCCAGGCAACCGCAGCCGCTCGTGAATGTCCTTCTCACTCGTCTCCCTGTGGCCCACGGTTCCATTCTACTTGGGTTACTGAGCACTGCCCACTCACTGTCACCTTCTAAAATGCAGACTTCTGACAAGGATAACACTTTGATTCAGGAATAATTTAGTGGAATTCGTTTGTCATTTATTCAGACAAGTTGAGTGGCTGCTCATGCTCGGCGCTGCAACACAGTGGCACAGGGCCTCGTCCAGGCCCCTGAGATGCCTTCTTTGCATTCAGGAGTATCTCCTGGTCACTGACAGAGCCGGTTCTGAGGAGAAAAATGCACAGCAGTGTCGCCTGCCTCCTGGAGCTTTCAACCTCGTTGGGTGGATCCAACCACACAAGAGACACAGAACAAGCACCTGCTTATTCAGCTGCAGACACAGTCAAGGGCCAATGTGGACAGCGGAGCTAGGTGCTTCCAGGTCAAAGAGCCCTTTCAGAAGTGCTGGTGATTCAGCCACACAGGCTTTCTTTGCTAGCAACCCGGGAGTGTAAGCTGTTAGTAACACCACCGCTTTCTAAATATTAACATGGGCACGACTTCCTGGTTCTAAGGCCCCACCTTGGTTCTGCAGTGCACCATCTAGTTTATGCCAACCTTCGTGCTACCGAAAGGGAGCGATTCATAAGGATTTACAGGGCTCCTGGGCCACCCACCTTGTCTGCTTGGCCCCAGCCCCAGCTACTTACTATGCTGGCTAGTGGTGGGCTGAGTGGTTTCACATCTGCTGAACACCCACAGGCTGCAGGTTCCTGTCTGTCATCGTCACGCTCACAGCTGCTCTTGTGAGAAAACCTCCCCAGCTCTTGGCTCGGTCTGTCCCTGGAGGGGACAGTAATGGATTGTAACCATTACCAAGCTAGATAAGATGTAGGAACAGAAGCAGACACGGCCCAGAGCCCAGGCACCAAGCAGGGCTACCGGGTGCTATTTGCCAAATCCTGAGGAGTTGAGATTGGTGAATTGTGTTATTCTAGAAGCATATTCCAGGCCAGAGAATCTTTAGGACCTGATCAAAGCAGATGCCAGATCAGCAGGAGCTCCAAAGGACAGGCTCACCTGGGGCAGGATGGGGCAGCCTTTGGAGGCACAAGAGGAAGATGGGGCTTCTTAATTGATGTCTGCATCAATACTTCCTCGTTGTTGCTGAGAGGGCCTGGAACAATGCCACCCTGGGAGGAACGAGCATATTTAACACCCAGTTCGTGGTTTCTAAATGCCATTTCCTACTAGAGACCTTTGAGAAATGGCTTATTTCAGGCAGTGCCTTGGCTCAGTGAGTAGGGCGCCAGCCCCATATGCCAAGGGTGACGGGTTTGAACCTGTCCCCGGCCAAACTGCAAGAAAAAATAGCCAGGCATTGTGGTGGGCACAGCGCCCACAGGAGGCTGAGGCAAGAGAATCACCTAAGCCCAGGAGTTGGAGGATGCTGTGAGCTGTGACGCCATCGCACTCTACTCAGCTTGAGACTGTCTCAAAAAAAAAAAAAAAAATTTTGTAATACACAAGTCACATGTGACTTCTGCAATCTCAAGAGATGCTCAGCATTACAAGTGGAGGAATGAACATCATACTTACAAGGACAGTCACCCATTCTTAACACATCAAAGGAAACGCTGAGAGCAAGACATTCTCCTGGCAAGCCTAGAGATACCTTGTAACTTGAGGCAAGCCCCCAAGTAATTCAGGTTCCATGGAGAATGTAAACCTTAAACATTTTATGGTACTTCATTGCGGGAGTTGTGGAGAAAGAGCATGTAATTTCCTTTCTGTGTGGTCCTTAAGCACGTAGCTCCTGCATGTCATTACTTAGCACGCCTCACACCTGTTGTGCATCCCCTCAATAAACAGCCACTGCAAAAGTTGTTCGGGGCTCTCCTGCACCTCGGGTGAGCCTCAACTCCGCAGTTGGTATTCTCAATCCACATCCTGGCTGTTTCCTTCATGCAGCAGAGTTACATGCATTTATCTTCTGTTATTGGTATATAGTGAATATTACAACTTCAATACAGTTTTTTTCTTTCTTAAAATGCATATACATGTTCTGGCATTGTGTGTGTGTGTGTGTGTGTGTGTGTGTGTACAGAGAGAATAGCAAATAAGACAAAAATGCAAACAATCAGTGATAGTTTTTCTGTAAGATTGAAATTCTACCACATTAAAAGGTACTCCCCAGAACAAAACAAAACATCCTGTGGGTGTGGCCAGGAGCCAGGCACTGGGCCTGCATGGCAACCAGGAGGCTCACACTTCCTCCTGGGTGCAGAGCCAGCCCCAGGATGCCCACCGAAGGGCTGGATGGCCACCCTGAGGACAGACTCAGTTGGCTGGACATATATTTTGCAAATTTTGTCAACTAGACCACAAACTAGGATGTGGTCCTGGCAGAGCCATCATGTCCCCAGAGCAGAGAGGCCTCACGGCTGTCTCGTGTTATATGATTCACAGGCGTCACAGGTGAATGCACCAACTGTGGATTGTGTCTCATCTCTTTCCATGAAAGTAATGATTTAATCTTTTTCCATGAAAGTAATTACTGTTTAAGTTAAGTCTGCTTTTATTACAGCCCATTAATAAATGGAATGTGTGGGAGGCGCCTGTGGCTCAGGGGGTAGGGCGCTGGCCCCATATACTGAGGGTGGCAGGTTCAAACCCGGCCCCAGCCGAGCTGGGCATTGTGGCGGGCGCCTGTAGTCCCAGGCTGAGGCAAGAGAAGCGGCTAAGCCCAGGAGTTGGAGGTTGCTGTGAGCTATATGACACCGCAGCACTCTACCGAGGGCGATAAAGTAAGACTCTGTCTCTACAAAAAAAAAAAAAAAAGGAATGTGTTTGCATTTTTGTAAGGAGGCCTGAATTGTGATGTCTGATAATCTCTACCAAAGGGCGTGAATCAGTTAAGGTTCACCCATTCGGTAAGAGCAGTAATTAAGAAATACACTTTCCCTAAGCTTTCCTTTCCAAAGAGAAGCATGTGTTTAAAGATAATTCTCTGATGCTTCTTCTGGGCCACTTTGTTGGTGTTTGGCCTTTCCCATGGCTCAAGGAAATGGTGATCTCTTTTTCTCTTCCAACTCTTTTTTTTTTAGCCAGGTCTCTGTGAATCTTTTAATTCCCAATTATATATTATACATATGTTGTGCCCGAATTTCGGAGTCCCCCCAGAAGAAACTCACACCAGGTGCCCCGATGCAAAAACACAGGGCCGGGCCTTCAGCTCCGTCAAAATGGCGGATCAATCTGAACGGCCCAAGGGGTGGGGCTGAGGTATTCTTATAGTGTACCGAAAGGAAGTTGGGAGGGGGGAATGGAATAAGGGGAGTGGGATAAGGGAAGGGTGGAGTAAGGATGAGTCCAGGTGTCTTGTCACTTGTTGATTGGATACCTTGGAGGTGCCAGGAATGGGTGGGGGGTCTCTAAGCAGGAAGGGGCTGGTATTGTTCAACCAGTGGGGGTGGTCAGGGGGAACTGGAGCAAGGAACCAAAATTTGCAAAACTAGCATTACACAGCAAATTACACAGTGACCTGTAAAATGGAGTCTGTTAACAAAATGGCGTCACATTGGTCCTTTCACATAAATATAAACATATGTGTTATATATGCTCTGCACTGTGCCTCAGAAACTTTACCGTTGATCTTTGTATTTTGTGTGGTATTCTCTTTTCTTTTTTTTTTTTTTATCACTTAAATGTCCTCAAAGGACATTGTGTCTGCCAGTCCAGTGCCTCAAGCCTGTAATCCCAGCACTCTGGGAGGCCGAGAAGGGTGGATTGCCTAAGCTCAAGAGTTCAAGACAAGCCCTAGCAAAGCAAGACCCTGTCTCTACTAAAAATAGAAAATCTAGGGCGGCGCCTGTGGCTCAGCGAGTAGGGCGCCGGCCCCATATACCGAAGGTGGCGGGTTCAAACCCAGCCTCGGCCGAACTCCAAAACAAAAAAATAGCCGGGCGTTGTGGCGGGCGCCTGTAGTCCCAGCTACTTGGGAGGCTGAGGCAAGAGAATCGTCTAAACCCAGGAGTTGGAGGTTGCTGTGCACTATGTGACACCACGGCACTCTATCAAGAGCGGTAAAGTGAGACTCTGTCTCTACAAAAAAAAAAAAATAGAAAATCTAGCTGGGCATTGTGGTGGGATCCTCCCAGCTACTCAGGGGACTAAGATAGGAGGATCATTTGAGCCTAGAAGTTTGAGGTTGCTGAGAGCTAAGCTGAGGCCACGGGCACTTTAGCCCAGGGCAACAGAGTGAGCCTCTATCTCAAAAAAAAAAAAAAAAAAAAGGCCAAGCCACTAAAAGTTAGACAAGCTTTCTTCACATAGCCCAGGGCAACAGAGTGAGCCTCTGTCTCAAAAAAAAAAAACAGGCCAAGCAGCTAAAAGTTAGACAAGCTTCTTCACATACCCCTAGGAAGATATCCAACTGTCGATTTCTCTAAGTAAGAAGAAGCCGGTTGGCCAACTTCCTCTGAAACCAGTCCCTCTATGTAAGTCCTTCCCGACCACTGACTTAGCCTCCTGAGTGACTGAGCTGCGGGGGCAGCTTCCCTTTCCCTTTCCCTCTGGCCACTGTAGGGAGCATTTTTTAGCTCCCACCCCAGCTCCTCCTCACGGGGAGGGCAGTGCTGCGGCCTGGAGAGCACCTGGCCAACATTTCCACATTGTGGTGGAGGCCTCGCCCCAGAAGGCCTGAAAACAACACTCATTAGAGCCAGGGCTGAGTCATCTGGGTGTGGAGGGTGTTAGGTCACTTTCTTGCAACATAAAAAGCAAACAGAACACAGGCGGAGAGGATCTAGACCATGGATTTTGTGAAACTTCCAAGACGGGTTCTCAGAGACACTCACTAGCTCTGTGTGCAGCCACAGTGTCCCGGCACAGGCCACTGAACACATGCAGGGTCAGCTGAGCCCGGGGCTCAGCCTCCTGAGGTCTGAGGGCAGAGGGAGGCCATGGGTCAGGGACAAGTGACTGGGAGGTGACCAAACCCCCAGCCTCTCTGGAAGGCCGAGCCGGATGGGCTTTACCCCGCGTCTGGGGCACACCCCTGAGTATCCAGGTGGAAAGGGCTTCTTTGCAAGTGAGATCTGTTTTTAGGGCATACATTGGTTCAGATCACTGAAATTGGAAGACGGCCATCCCTTTTATTAAGCATCTGTGGCCACCGAGAGGCAGGCTCGCTGGAACCTGAAGGCTGACAAACAAGGCTTGGAAGACCTTGCTCGTTTTCCTCGAAGCTCAAAACTATCCCTGTCTTTCTTTTTTACAATTTTATTTTATTTAAAAGTGTTAAGGCATACAGATTTTTTGGTTACATGAATCGCTTTTATAATGTTTGTGTCATGGTTGGGTGGTGCCTGTGGCTCAAGGAGTAGGGCACCGACCCCATATACCAGAGGTGGCGGGTTCAAACCCGGCCCCGTCCAAAGAAATAAAAAAGTTTGCGTCATGGCTGTGAGTGTGCCCATGCCCCGGGAGGTATACATTGTACGCACAGGGTACAGTTTCACCCATCGCCCCAACCCCTGCTCCATGTTCCCCCAGTCCTCAGTAGAGTGCTGTGACGTCACAGCTCATAGCCACCTCAGATTCTTGGGCTCAGAGGATCCTCTTGTCTTAGCCTCCAAGTAGCGCCCACCACAATGCCCGGCTATTTCTAGAGATGGGGTCTCGCTCTAGTTCAGGCAGGTCTCCAACCCCTGAGCTCAGGTGATCCATCCGCCTCGGCCTCCCAGATGCTGGAATTACAGGCGTGAGCCACGGCACCTTGTCCCAGTTTTTGGACTTTTAATAAAAGCCATTCCAACAAGGATAAGGTGGTATCTCCCTGTGGTTTTAATTTGCATTTCCCTGATGATCAGTGATGTTGAGCGCTTTCTCACGTTCATTGGCCTTTGTCTCTCTTCTGATGCTTCTATTCAGGTCTTTTGCCCACTTTTTGATGAGGGTGTTTGATTTTTTTCTTACTGATTTTCTTGAGTTCTTTTTAGATTCTGGTTATAGCCCTTGATTGGATGTATAGCTTTTGAATATTTTCTCCCATTCTGTAGGTTGTTTGCTCTGTTGATTATTCCTCTGGCCGTGCAGAAGCTTTTCCACGTAACCAAGTTCCATTTATTTATTTGTGTCAATGCTGTGATTGTCATTGGCACCCTCTTCATAAATTCTGTGCCTGGGCCAATATCTAGAAGAATTTTTCCAACATTTTCTTGTAGAATGCTACAGAATTCTACAGAATTCATGGTTTCATGTCTTACATGTAAGTCTTTTATCCATCTTAAATTAATTTTTGTGAGTGATAAGAAATGGATCCGGTTTCATTCCTCTGCATGTGACTCTCCGATTTTCCCAGCACCACTTACTGAATAGGGATTATGCTCCCCAGTGTATACTGTTGTCTGCTTTGTGGAAGAGCAGTGGCTGTATGTGGATGGTTTTACATCTGAGTTTGCTGTTCTGTTTCATTGGTCTGTCTCTATGTTTGTGTCAATACCATGCTGTCAAAACTATTTCTTTCAGGCAGTGATCTGAGGAGACAGTTAGCCCGGAAACCAGCTGAAACACTGGTTCCTATGAGTAAATGCTTCTGAAAGATCAGCTGGGGGAGCCCAAAAGAAGAACTGGGAAACTAACACCCTAGCACCCTAGTGTGACAGCCACGCCCGTCTCCCTGCCAGGGCATCACCAACCCAGTATTTAACTAGCGATGAGACTCTCCTTTTCACGCAGATGATCAAAGTGGGGGGGAAATAGGTACTCTCTGCCTTCTTGCCTTTGGTTTCATTTTTCTTCTGCTTCCTGAGCTGGGCTGGGGGAGGTAGAAAAGAAGAGGAAGGGAAACCCAGGCAGACGAGAGAAGCTCGTGCCCTTTGACAAGCATTTTCTGCTCCTGTAGTCACGGACCCAGGCCGTGGGCTGACTGTCCTGCTTCCATCACATGCAGATCATTTTCTCCACAACACGAGGGTGGGCAGCACCTCCTCTGTGTGGGTGTCCATGTGGGGCCTGCACACTGTCTTGCAAATGTGTCATTGACAGCCGAAGGGCCAGGTGTGGTTGTGGTTGGTGTGATAAAAAGTCATCTCTGGGCTCGGCGTCTGTGGCTCAGCGGGCTAAGGCGCCAGCCACGTACACCTGAGCTGGTGGGTTCGAATCCAGCCCGGGCCCGCCAAACAACAATGACGGCTGCAACCCAAAAAAAAATGGCCAGGCATTGTGGCGGGCGCCTGTGGTCCCAGCTACTTGGGGGGTGGAGGCAGGAGACTCGCTTGAGCCCAGGAATTGGAGGTTGCTGAGAGCTGTGATGCCTCGGCACTCCATCCAGGGTGACAGCTTGAGGCGCTGTCTCAAAAAAAAAAAAAAAAAAAAGTCATCTCTGCCTCTGGAAAAACTATCAGAAAACCCGCCTTCCTGAAAGAGGCAGACACCCTCTAAACCCAGTGCATTTTGTGGCATTATGGAGGACAGCAGAGAACTAAAGTAGCTGGGGGCCAGCTAATCGTGCCAAATGCTTCAGCTGTGGTCTCGAGCCCCCATGACTCTGAGGTCAGAGGCATCGCATCCATTTTACGGGGGTTGTATACCTGATGAGGCACTCACCGCAGAACCTCGTGTACACAGTAGGGTGAGGCTCTGAACCAGGCTGGACACAGTCAAGCCCGTGTGCTCTCCATAGCCCCCGTGCACTGCGTACCTCTTTTCTCTGGTTTGACATTCAGGTCATTTTTCCATCTAAGGTCACCCAGCACTTCTTAAGCACTTCTGTAACTTTTGAAGATTGCCAGGAGTGATTTTGAGGTTGCTGGGGATTTGAATTTTATCTTTTTAATTTATTTGATTTTAATTTTGTGCTTTAAATATACTTAGGGCCAGTCACAGTGGTTCATGTCTATAATCCCCGTCCTTTGGGAGGTCGAAAGGAGGGAGGATCGCTGGGCCCAGGGTTCACACTGCAGGGAGGTGTGACGGCATCACTGCACCCAGCCTGGGCAACGGAGCGGCACGTTCAGCTTCTCCGCCTTCTCCTGTTGGATGTGCAGGAGGGGTCTGATTATTTCTCAGGAGTAGCGGAAGCAAAGTGGTCACCAGCGCCGCCTTCCCCCGCAGAGCCCTGTACACCAAGCTCTTCCTCCAAGGCCTGATTTTAAAAAGCCACTTTTGGAGTGTGGTTTTGGGCTGAGGGTTCACAGCACCAGGGGTTGTTGATTTTGTTCCCTGTAGGTGAAAAGTCATTTTCTATTGTTAAAAAAAAAATTGAGATCATTCTTGAAAGTGATTTCCTGAAGTCAAGGCGGGTGGAGGTGGGGGAAGGCCTGGGCACGAGGCAGTGAGTCATCAGGAAGCTGCAGGACCTCGGGCAAGGACCAGGAGGCTCCGCTCAGGCCTGCAGGGTGGGTGGGGTGAGGGGCTCAGACCAAGCTGAGCAGGCTGCTGGCGCTGGGCTGTGAGAGGGCCTCGAGTGGTCCGGGGCTGTGTGCAGGATGCTACCTGCCTGGGCTGTGAGGTCCAGGGGAGGGCGGGTATGCCCCAGGGTCTAGGGCCGCTCAGCTGCTAGAAAAATGAGGTTGAGATGGCGCCCGTAGCTCAGTGGATAGGGCACCGGCCACATACACTGAGTCTGGCAGGTTTGAACCTGGTGCAGGCCAGCTGAATAACAATAACAACTACAACAACAACAACAAAATAGCCAGGCATTGTAGCGGACCCTTGTAGTCCCAGCTACTTAGGAGGCTGAGGCCAGAGAATTGCTTAAGCCCAAGAGGTTGCGGTTGCTGTGAGCTGTGACCCCACAGCACTTTACCCAGGACGACAGCTTGAGGCTGTGCTCAAAAAAAGAAAAGGAAAAGGAGGTTCAGGGTGGCACCTGTAGCTCAAAGGGGTAGGGTGCCGGCCCCATATGCCGGAGGTGGCGGGTTCAAGCCCAAGAAAGAAAGGAAAAGGAGGTTCAGAGCTGTTCTGATTGTCTAAAGTTAGATTTGGGGCTCGGCACCTGTGGCTCAAGCAGCTAAAGCACTAGCCACATACACCTGAGCTGGCAGTTCGAATCCAGCCTGGACCTGCCAAACAACAATGACAACTACAACCAAAAAATAGACAGGTGTTGTGGCGGGCACCTGTATTCCCAGGTACTTGGGAGGTAGAGGCAGGAGAATCACTTAAGCCCAAGAGTTGGAGGTTGCTATAAGCTGTGATACCACAGTACTCTACCCAGGGTGACAGCTTGAGGCTCTGTCTCAAAAAAAAAAAAAAAAAAATTTGGGATAGAACAAACCTTAATACTGTATTGGTGGCTGGGCACAGTGGCTCACACCTGTAATCCACCACCCTGAGAGGCTGAGGCCCATGGATTGCTTGAGCTCAGGATTTCGAGACCAGCTGGAGAGAGCGCAAGACCCCATCTCTACTAAAAATAGGAATTCCTGTAGGAGACTGAGCACCATGCTTATAGGAACAGTCACCAGTTCTTGAGGGAGGCTCTAGGAACAGGACAATCTCCTGGCCGGCATGGAGATATTTTGTAGCCTGGAGACAAGCTCTCAAAGCAACTGAGTGGTCTAACAAGATAAGATTGGTCGTTAGCAAGCAGGTGTTGGACTTTGAACATTTGTGGTGCATCAGGGTGGGAGTTGAGCCCGTGGGGAAAGAGCACGTAGTGATCATTAAGCACCTACTCTTGTGCGTGGGGGGCCCCCACACCTGTTGTATATCGTTTCAATAAAAGGCCATGGCGGAGGTTACTTGAGGCTCTCCTGCAACTATGAGGAGCCTCACCTCTTGCAAGCTTGTACCTTCAATCTGTGTACCGGCTGTTTCCTGCAAATGGTGTTGGCATGATACAGCAGCACTGACAGATTCCTATTGTGGCTAACCTCTGAGGGCCTCATCATCCCAGGTGGGTCTCCTGCCCACAGCTCTGGAGTCAACCCTTCATTCAGGACCCTCTCTGTCACCAGGCTGTTGCAGTGGCATCATCACAGCTCACAGCAACCTCCAACTCTTGTGTTCACGTCATCTTCTTGCCTCAGCCTCCCTGGTAGCTGGGACTACAGGAGCCTACTACCACACTTACCTAATTTTTTTATTTTTAGTAGAGAAGGGGTCTTCCTCTTGCTCAGGCTGGTTTCAAACTCTGAGCTCAAGCAATCCTCCTGCCTTGGGTTCCCAGAGTGCTGGGATTACAGGCCTGAGCTGCGGAGCCCGGCCCATTCAGGACTCTGCATTGGCACCATCTGAATGAACCACGTCCCTCACTTCCTGCCGAGAGCGTTATGTGTATTTCTCATTGTGGGTGGGGAACAGGCTCCAGTACTAGCTGGTTGTGTGTCTTTTCCGAGGTCTTTTGAACTGCCCTCACACCAGCCCCTCCTCCCAACTGCCCCAGGCTGCGCACACCTGAGTGTGACTTGTAGCATCCCTAACTGATTCTCCCCTCTCCCTAGGGCCACACCCCGAGTGCTCACCCCACAGAATCCTTCAGGTTCACCCCTCCCTTCCTACAGCTCCTTCCCATACAGACCCCTCATTCTGCCCACTTGGGCCAGGACGAGAGTCTCCTGACTAGGTTCCCAGCCTCCGTGCCTGCCCTCACACACTTTCCTTCAGAGTCATCTTCCCAAAGCTAGGGCTTTCAAACTTTGTGACCATGACTCCCAATAAGAAATATATTTTAAGGCCGGGTGCACTGGCTTATACCTGCAATCCTAGGACTCTGGGAGGCTGAGGCAGGTGGATTGCCTGAGCTCAGGAGTTCGAGACCAGTCTGAGCCAGAGTGAGACCCCGTCTCTACTGAAGATAGAAAAATTAGCTGGGCATTGTGGTGGGCACCTGTAGTCCCAGCTACTTGGGAAGCTAAGGCAGGAGGATCTCTTGAGCCTAGGAGTTAGAGGTTGCTATGAGCTGTGACGCCACAGCACTCAACCCAAGGTGACAGAGTGAGACTCTGTCTCAAAAAATCTATATATATATGTGTTACTTTACAACTAGTAGACACACTAAGGAACTCGCCAAGCAATCTTGCACTCTGACAGTTTTTATTCATGAGGCTCTAAACTGACTTTGCGACCCAGTAACAGGCCATTTTCACAGTCTGAACACACTGTCGGGAAGCACAGCTCAGACTGTCAGCACTCAGGGAAAGCTTTCTGTTGTCCTGGCCATCCACGGAACTCGGTGTACCTCATTCAAGGCCTCCTGTGGGAAGACCCTATGTTGTCTGTCTAAACAATTCTCCCTCCATTTATGCCATTTAACTCTCTGGGCTTTAGTGTTCTAATATATTGAATGGGAATAAAAATATTCCCCTAGCCTGAAGGCCAAGGGTAGACTGGATGGTCTGTTTAGTTTCCTTTCCCTGTAAGAGCTGTGATTCTAGGACGGTGAGTTCCCAGTGACTAGCCGCCTCCTGGGTTTCCTGTGCACGCCCACATCTGTGTCTCCGTGTCTCTGTTCGTGGCGCTTCCTTTCGTAGTGCCACCCATCTCCCTCTGTCTTCCGATGCTGCAATCCCATCCAGGTGCAACAGGAGCAGGGGACACAGAGGGAAAGATTAGAACTTAGGGAAAGCAATTCGCCCACTGAGCCTGGAGCCACCCAAGCTGGCAAGATGACAAAACAGGAAGACACGAGACTGAAGAGGTGACCTGGGGTGGGTCATGCCGAGCCAAGCCCCTTGGGCCGAGACTTCTCCTTCACTTAGACTCCACAGGGACTCAGCGGTGGCTTCTGTGCAGGTGCTGCACACTCAAAGGTGAGGTTTAGGAAGACTGACTTCCTGTGACACCACAGCACTCTACTGAGGGCAATAAAGTGAGACTCTGTCTCTACAAAAAAAAGACTGACTTCCCCAGATTTGGGACATCAGAGGTTGCTTCAGTAGGAAAGTCAACATGGCCTGGATGTGGTTGGTATCAGGGCAGGCTGGACCAGGGATGGATCCTAGGAATCTTGGAGAGTGGGAGGAACACGGGATGCACAACCAACACCGGGCCCGCCAGCTCCAGCAACCCAGTGCAGGGAGGCAGTGGTGGGTTGGGGACCGGAGCAAGAGGCCGGTGTGGGAGGCTGGAGGCCAGTGTGGGAGGCCGGGGAGGCAGAGCGTCTGGATGTGATTTTTGCATGTCTGGCTCCAAAGCCTGAAGTCCTAAGATCTGAACTCCCAGCAGGGTCTGAGGTCAGGAAGCAAATCCTCTGGGACCCAGCCCCACACTTGCCCAGAGTGAGCCTGTGTATTTGCTGGTTGAATTGAAAAGGGATCCTCACTGTTGTCACCACACGGACAACACTGCTTGTTTGTCTTCATGGGCAATTTTTTTGTGTCCTAGGCCTTTTGCTATTAAATGGCAGGGCCTAAATTATTTTCTGAATGCCAAAGCTGTGTGGCTGGCTGTACAACCCTCTGACTTCTTTACCCTAAATGCATTTCTGGGCAAGCGCCTTGAGGTGCAGTGTCAGTAACCGCACACCGTGAGCTGCCAAGCCAGCCTCACTGTCATCCGTCCCTGGCCTGGAGGAGCCGGGAGAGCTCAGCGCTGTGAGCTCACCAGCACATCATCACAGGTCTGCTCACCCACCGTGCAGAAGGAGAAACCAGCACTGTGATGATTTTTCTTTCATGCACTTTCTTCTAGATATACCATAAATGTCACGGTCCCTCCCACGCCACAGGCAGGTCCACTCAAGGAGCCACGTAGGAGAAAGCCCAGTCCAGGTCTGGGGCTGTGGCTCCCCTGTGGGTCCGCTGGAGTCCCAGCAGGGTGACGGGTGGGAGAGGCTGGAGTCCCAGCAGGGTGCCGGGTGGGAGAGGCTGGAGTCCCAGCAAGGTGACAGGTGGGAGAAGCTGGCTGCCATTCCTGCGTGTGAACGGGGGCATCTGCAGGGAACATGTGCAGAACTGCATGGGCTTGGCTTACTCGGAACCTCTGAGTCCTGGTCACCCAGTTAATACCAAACACCCCTCTGTTAATGGGGAAGCAGAGCAGGCTGGCCATTTCCACCTGTCAGGCACATGGTATATGTTTTTTAAATGACACAAGTGGCTAGACAGGACTAAAAACTATAGTATGTCTTCAAATTTGTTTTCAGAATTAAAATTGCATGGGGACTGTTGTCTTTCTTTCCTCCTGTGTGACTTTGCCTCTGAGTTCATGACCTCACTGTAGACAGTGCACAGGTCCAACCATGAGGCTCACGACCATGGGGACAGGGTCTCACCCGGGACTGTTCCCTTGTCCCCATCTACCACCATTCCGCACCAGGCCACGATGCACAGAGAACTGAACAACAGGTCATCACGAGTGGCCCTGGCTAACGCCAGGCTGCCCATGCTACGTGGCCACACGCACCCTCCACTTCGGACGCAGCCTGGAGCTTTGCTGGGCCCAGAGGCGTGCACCCAGTTGCAGACTCTGCTCCTTCTGAAGCAACTCCCTGGGGTGGAGTTGCCAACTCAGATGGCAGACGCAGCAGTTGGCTTGAGTTCTGTCTACGGTTTCCCCACATGCGCTGAAATTGTGAGGACAGCCCGTGTCTAAATGCTGAGGCACGCTCACCTGTCACAACAGGAAAGAGGGGATCCCCGGGAGCCTCTACAGCCACAGAGTTGGAGGACCATGTGCCCCAAGGTCCAGACCCACAGGCACGTGACTTGATCTCCTTTGTGATAATATGAGGGGCACCAGCACCTTTAAAAAAAACAGCCAGAGGACTTCCCACTTGGGTCTCCCCCATCTACTGCTAGAGGTTCTGTTGCCTTTCATTCCTTCCGTATTCATTTCTGTCTAATAAATCCTGTCCTATCACTGAAAAAAAAAAAAAAACCAACCAGAGAGACCTAACCAGAAGCACTAAAGTATCTATTCTTCAAGATTTTGGCTTAAACAATGGTCAGGGGTTGGGGGGGACCTGTTTTTTGGCATTTGCTGCTTGGACAGCTTTGGGGGAACCCACACAGGGGGCCCCCATGAGGCCCACTGACCTCTGGGGCAAACCTTGCCGGATTTCCCTCACTCAGACCTTTCCTCTAAGATTTTGAAATCTGATTCAAGAAAGTTAAGGCGTTAGCACTTACCCTCCCTCACCAGCCCAGGAAGAACAAGGCTCTCAGCTCTTCTAGAAGTGGGGATCCGAGCTGAGTCCTGTGGCCTTTCCGTATCCTTGGCTGGTGGGCTGATTCCCAGAGTTCACTGACAGCTGAAAATACAAAGAGCTGGTGAGGGACAGGAGGGGGGGACAGGTTAGCTGGAACTCTCCGAAGAGGGGCCTAGAAATACCTATGAGTAAAACACCTACCCTCAGACAAAGCAGAGACGCGGATGAGAATGAGGGAAGAGAATGCACAGGATCTGCAATACCACTCACGGCATAAAACACTTGCTCCTATCAGCCTCATCTTTTTTTTTTAAATTGAGACAGAGTCTCAGTCTGTTGCCTTCAGTAGAATGATGTGGTGTCACAGCTCACAGCAATCTCAGACTCTTGGGCTTAAGCGATTCTCTTGCCTCTTAGCCTCCCAAGTAGCTGGGACTATCGGCGCCCACAACAATGCCTGCCTATTTTTTTGTTGCAGTTGTTGTTGTTTAGCTGGCCCTGGCCGGGTTCAAACCTGCCAGCCTTGGTGTATGTGGCTGGCGCCCTACCCACTGAGCTACAGGCGCTGCCCAGCTTCATCTTTTTGTTTGTTTGTTTGTTTGGAGACAGGCTTGCTCTGTCTTCCAGGCTACAGTGCTGTGGCCTCACTCCAGCTCACAGCAACCTCCAACTCCTGAGTTCAAGTGATCCTCCTGCCTCAGCCTCTCCAATATCTGGGACTACAGGCACCCGCCACAACGCCTGGCTGATTTTTTTCTATTTTTAGTAAAGATGAGGTCTCTCTCTGGCTCTGGCTGGTCTCTAACTCCTGAGCTCAGGCCATCCACCTGCTTTGGCCTCCCAAAGTGCTGGGAGGTGTGGCCACTGTGCCGCCCTATCAGCCTCATCTTAATTACAGAGGTGCACAAATGAGGATCAGCTGCCACCATTGTATTTTTTGGCAAACAGCTGTATAATTTGTGCTTTCCCACCAGATTATAACAAAGGAATAAACATTTAATAAAAAACTTAGAGAGTGCCCTGGTGTCACAGTTCACAGCAACTTCAAACTCTTGGGCTTGGGTGATTCTCTTGCCTCAGCCTCCCAAGTAGCTGGGACTGCAGGCACCCGCCTCAATGCCTGGCTAATCCTTTTTTTTTTTTTTTTTTTAATTGTTGGGGATTCATTGAGGATACAAAAAAAACAGGTTACATGGATTTCATTTGATAGATAAAGACCCTCTTATTAAAAAGAGATCTTAGCTTGAAACTAGTAGGACCATGGTTACAGCATCAGCCACATAGACAGAGGCTAGTGGGTTCGAACCCAGCCTGGGCCAGCTAAACACCAAAGACAACTGCAACAAAAGAATAATAGCTGGGTGTTGTGGTGGGCGCCTGTAGATCCAGCTGTTTGGTGGGTGGAGGCAGAAGAATTGCTTAGGCCTAGGAGTTAGAGGTTGCTGTGAGCTGTGACTCCATAGCACTCTATCGAGGACGACATAATGAGACTCTATCTCAAAAAAAAAATAGGGGCAGTGCCTGTGGCTCAGTATCGAGAACCTTCCATGTGAACTTCAGAGGAACGTCCAGCTGATGCGGGTCCTGGACCAGAGGACAGAAGATAAGAAAGCTCCTGGCTGCAGAGTCCATCTCCACGGTGAAGACTCTTTCTGCAGACCAGGGTGGAGCACCTGCAGAAGACGCAGAGCGCCTACAGCGAGTGCAAGGACTACAGCGACGACAAGGTGCAGCTGGCCATGCAGACCTACGAGATGGTGGATTAGCACATACGAAGGGCGCAGGCTGGCACGCTTCAAGGCGGATCTGAAGGTCAAGATGGAGGGCAGTAATTTGGAGAGCTCCGGGGGGGAGGGCTGAAAAACGGTGGAGGTCACAAAGAAAAGAGAGGGTCCTGAGGCCGAGGCAGGAGGACATCAGAAGAAGACACTCCATAGAAAAGAAGCACAAAGGAGGGTCCAAGTTCACAGATGCCATCCTGTCTGTGCACCTCTCCGGCGTGCTGGACATGCCCATGGACCCGAACGAGCCCACGTACTGTCTGTGCCACGTGATCGGCTGCGACAACCCTGATTGTCCGATAGTGGTTTCACTTTGCCTGTGTGGATCTTACCACGAAACCCAAAGGAAAATGGTTCTGTCCACAGTGCACCCAGGAGAAGAGGTAGAAGAAGTAGAAAGAGGTGGAAGGGGAAGTTCACATGCCCCTAGTTCACGCTGCAGTATTTTCTCCCATTTTAAAGCTACCTTGCTTAATTGATATTTAATAACTCAGGGGCCAGTTGTGACTTGGATCTTTCCCAAGAAACCACTGAACTCTGTTTGCACAGAGCAGTGGTCTTACAGGAACTCGCTATAGTGACATTATTCTGGTGACGTTTTATACGAAACTCCCCCCAGCACCAAGTGAGGCAGGTGCAGAGAGAGCCCTAGGGGCCTTGGGCTGCCAGGCACAGCCCTGCTGGGGCAGAGGTGTTTTAACCTGGTATACTGCCACCACTTTGCAGCTGGAGCCATCACCCTTTATAGTCTGTGAGCAGTTTCCTAGGACTGTTGTGTGTGGCATGGGCTCCGCATGCCCTGACACCACTGTAAGCACATCTGTCACTCAGACACATGTGTGCATCCCAGGTGCCCCCTTCACACTCAGCTCTGATGCGGGTTCCAGCGACCATGGACTCTCAGTGAGGACCCTTTGACACGTGACTGCGACAGGCGAGGCCCTCTCTGGAGGAGGTGCCACGCTTACTGCACTGCCTTTTTAGTTTGGACTCAGTCTCCCCTCCAAGGGATTTACCTTCCAGAGTAAATAGCTCTTCATTAGCAAATGGCCTGTCAGTGACCATGACCAGCACCATGGGAGACGTGTAACAGCCAGGCCGGTGTCACTGTGAACCACCCAGGTACTGCCTTCCTTAAAGTTTCTGTGCTTATCTGTGTTTACTGTTTACCCAAATAATATGCATATGGAATGGCTTTCTCAATTGTTAGCACTGTCTGCGAGTGGAAGGACTTGGGAGTGGCCATTTAGGTGAAGAAGATACGTGCAACCCCTGGCCGGCTCCAGCCCTGGTCAGGACCGCAGGCCCTGCTACAGGCACTGTCCGGGCCTTACCCCCGAAGGCCTGGTGCCTCCTTGATGGGAGTGATTCAGAGTTTAGTCTAGGACCAGTACCCCACGCCTGCCTCAGATGTGCTGGGGAGCCAGCTCATCTCTTGGGTTGAGGGGTCCCAGCAGGTTACTCTGCAGCTTTATCTCAGCTGAGGATGTGGCTTCTCCAGGCTGTGGAATTGACCCATAAGGGAAGGAGTGTTTTGCTCAGAGACACAAAATCACTTCCTTGTTCTCAGGGCTGTATTATCAGTGGTGAGAGGAAATCCTCTCGATTTCCTGTGGGAGAAGGCAGGCTGCATTTAAAAACAAATGCTAAGCTGAGTCCCTCAAATCTGCTAATGTGCTACTGCTGCTGCTGGGACTCAGACACCAAGCCAAGGTCTGTGTGACCATCTGCCCTGTGCTGGCTGGGACCCATGGCAGGTGGACCTGAGACCAGTATTGGCCGGGCCATAGGGCCGGGTGTGTCCACTAGGCCTGAGGTAGCAAGAAGGAGCAGTGTGGACCAGTGATGGTGGGAGGGTTTGCTGGGTTATGTGGACAGTGGCCAGCTCTGAGTCGCTGCCATCCTAGTGGCTGTGCTGCACTTGGGCTCCTGACCTGTAGGGGAGGGCACTCAGCGAGGACTGCTGTGAGCAATAACTGGCCCCAAGACCACAGAGCCAGGAGGCTGCCCTGTCGTGGGACTTGGAGCTCAGGTCTCCATAGGTTAGAAAAAAACAGTGAGGGGTATTTATTATGGGAATTGAAGATTTAAGATTTTCCTAAACTTAGTTGACAGTGACTATTCTCCATTACCTGTGCTGAGAGGAATTTTAAAATACGGAACGTATAAGAAAAGTGTTCTCACTCAGGAGAGAGTTATATGAAGTTTCTTTCTTCCTGTGTGTTTTGTCGTGTTTACCTTTAACCATATTTCATCCAAAAAGATGATGCAGCTTTAACATAAATGTTACATTTTATTTTCAAGGAATTATCTATGTTCCCTTTGTAAAGGAAAGATAATATTGTAAATCTTTTTATTAAATGATGTAAAGATGTATATCTGTATTTTTGGATCATGTTATAGATTATGGATATATTGTTTAATAAATAAAGTATTTTTTTGAACAAACACTTGACAGTACATAATTTTGGGAAACAGGTATAAGGTTTCATTGGTGTGCCCAGAGATAAGCACCCCTCATCCTAAACTTGAAGTGGTGTCAGTGATTGTAGCACAAGTGTTGGGGGGCCCCACTAGCCCTAGCCTGGGTAGGACCCTCAGCCTCATCTTGGTTGGGTGCTCAGTAAGGTCAGTGGCCAGTGCTGAGTCTCTGCTATGTTGTATCCTCAGACGTTGATCTCCAAGTTCACAGGATTTGTGGAAGTCTGAGATCAAGGTGCCAGCAGCACTGCCTATTGAGGGCTCTTCCTGGACTGCAGACAGTGGCATTCTTACAATGTGGTGGCCTGGCGGAGAGGTGGCATTCTTGTAGTGTGGTGGCCTGGCGGAGAGGGCCAGGAAAGGAGGAAAGGAGCTCTTATAAGAAGCTGGTCCTGTGGAATCAGGGCCCCATCCTTATGACATTTAGTTTTGGGGGTTAGGCTTCCACTTAGGACTTCAGTGTAAATGTAGACATACCAGGAGCTGATTGGTCCTATAAGACATCTCGAGTGGTGTTAATGGGGTCCAGAGAGAACATGGACAACAGAGTGGAGAGTCACAACCTCTTCCCCACTTGCCCTGTGAAAACCAATTCGCACACCCAAGTCCTTTCTGGACTCTTCTGGAGCAAAGGTCCTGTGACACTGCTGCCAGCACTTGCTGTTTCCTTTTTCTTTTGAGACAGAGTCCCATTATGTCACCCTGGGTAGAGTGCTGTGGTGTCACAGCTCACAGCAACCTTCAACTCTTGGACTTAAGCGATTCTCTTGCCTCAGCCTCCCAAGTAGCTGGGATTGAAGACGTCCGCCAACACCTGGCTGTTTTTTGTTGCGGTTGTCACTGTTTCAGCTGGCTTGGGCCGGGTTCGAACCCACCAACTTCCATGTATGTGGCTGGCTCCGTAACCCCTGTGCTACTACAGATGCTGAGTCAGCACTTGCTGTTTTCCTCCAGACGTTCTCAAGGGTCCTTGCAGCCGTCTGCTAGGGTGATGGTGCCCCCGGAAAGGAAAAACCTGTTCTTGGGGACAGCGGTTGGGGTAGGCAGTAGTCTTCATTGTTTCTGAATCGTTACTAATTCCAGGGTCCAAGATGCCACTGGAGTGAGGGGCTGATGGTGTCGTCCTAAGTAGGGTCTGTCTTAGTGGGTCCTCAACCCCTCTGTGGTCACCTCTCCAGTTCTCCAAAGTCCAAGTGAACAGACTACCTGCAGCTGGAGAACTCCCAGACTGGCTCTGCCAGGTGGAGGTAGGGCCGACACGGTAGAGGCCACTGGGAGTCTCTGGAACGGCCTTTCACTACCAGGGTGCTAATGCGAAGGCAGAATGCACCATCGACTGGGAGACTCGCGCGTGATGCGCTTGTTATGTCCTCATTGGATTTACCAGTGAAGAAGCGGGTTGAAAACTGAGAGGCTCGTCACTAGGGCCCTAAGGCTCCGCGGTGCCACTTAGCAGGTGGCTCCAGCACTTGGCAAAATAACTGCGTGCTTGCAGCCTCGCCTTGGGTCAGAGATCTTCACGCTCTAATGCCCCGGGACGCCCTCCCGTCTGCTCTGCCAGCGACCCCAGGGTGAAGAGCAAGTGCCAGAGGAACCTGGGACGCTGCAGCCTGAACGTCAGGGTTCTTCTAACAATTTATTTATTTTTGAGACAGAGCCTCATTTTGTCGCCCACATAGAGTGCCATGGCATTATAGCTCACAGCAACCTCAGACTCCCAGGCTCAAGAGATCCTCTTGTCTCAGCCTCCCAAGTAGCTGGGACTACAGGCGCCCGCTACAACGCCCAGCTATTTTCTTGTCGGTGTTTGGCAGGCCCGGGCCGAGTTCGAACCCGCCAGCCACGATGTGTATGGCCGGCGCCCTAGCCCTTGAGCTACAGGTTTCGAGCCACGGCAGGCTATTTTTAGCGACGGGGGCGAGGGTCTTAGTTTAGCTTAGGCTGGTCTCGAACTCGTGAGCTAAGGCAATCCGCCAGCCTCGGCCTCCCAGTGATGGGATTACAGGCGTGAGCCACCGCGCCCGCCCCATTTTAACCATTTAAATGAGGGCACGGGGGCGGGGGGGAGGCTGGAAAATCATAACGGGAACCCCGAGGCAACCCGTAACTGAAGGTTGGGAGGCCCCTGGAGGAGGGGGCTGCCTGGGCCCAGGGCGCGCGCAACCCCTCTGACCCCCTCCCTTGAGTCCCAGCCCCGGGCCTTTCGCCGGTTGTCCCTCTGCCTTGTGGATTTTCCCACCTGTCAGCCTCAAGGGCGGAGCACCGGGGAGCCGGAGATACCCAGCGGGGCGGAAAGTCTGGGGAGCCGGAGACCGGGGTTGGGGTAGTGAAAGCCTTCGTGGTCACACAACAGGCCTTTGCCCTCCGCTGCCAGTTCCAGCGTACCGCGGTGGGACCCCTGGAAAGGGTCAGCATAAGTGGCGTCCAGAGCCCCGGGTGGGAGGTGCTGGACTGAGAGGAGGGGGTGCAATTGCGCAGGCGCACGCCGCCCCGCCCCTTCTTCGAGGCAGCCATGGGCGGGGACGCGAATCTGGGCACTTGCGTGCAGCGTGGTCTCGGACTTCCTGTGGATACGTGCGCGCGGCCGCCCGGGTCGGGGACGCGGACCTGTGTAGTGCGCGCGGCGGGAAGGGACGCAGACTCGCTTCTGGGTATGTGTGGTCAGCTTCCCCGGCCGTGTGCTGTAGTCAGGGGCGTCCGGGGCGTGGCGACGTGTAAAATCATTTACTTATTTATTTTTATTTTTTTGGAGACAGAGTCTCACTGTGTCACCCTCAGTAGAGTGCGGTGGCGTCACAGCTCACAGCAACCTCAAACTCTTGGGCTTAAGCGTTCTCTTGCCTCCGCCTCCCAAGTAGCTGGAACTACAGGCGCCCGCCACAACGCCCTGCCATTTTTGTTGCAGTTGTCGTTGTTTTAGCTGGCCTAGGCCGGGTTGGAACCCGCCAACTTCGGTGTATGTGGCTGGCGCCGTAACCACTGTGCTACGGGTGCCAAGCCATGTAAAATTATTTATTTATTTATTTATTGAGACAGAGCCTCAAGTTGTCACCCTGGATGGAGTGCTGTGACATCATAGCTCACAGCAACCTCCAATTCCTGGGCTCAAGCGAGTCTCCTGCCTCCACCTCCCAAGTAGCTGGGACTACAGGCGCCCGCCACAACGCCCGGCCGTTTTTTGATTGCAGCCATCATTGTTGTTTGGCGGGCCGGGCTGGATTCGAACCCACCAGCTCAGGTGTACGCAGCTGGCGCTTTAGCCCTTTGAGCCACAGGCGCCGAGACCATGTAAAAAAGAGTTTTATTCCGAGCTAGAATTGAGGACCATGACCCACAGCCAGACCCAAGAAACTGACCACGTAGACTCCTGGTGGTGGGGTTATAGTATGATTTATACATTTTAGGGAGACGGGAGTTGGTGGCTCAGGCCTGTAATGCCAGCACTCTGGGAGGCTAAGCTTAAGTGAGGGTTTTGAGACCAGCTAGAGCAAGAGTGAGACCCCTTCCCTACTAAAAATAGAAAAATTACCTGGGCGTTGTGGCAGGGGCCTGTAGTCCCAGCTGGGAGCCTGAGGCAGGAGGATCTCTTGAGCCCAAGAGTTTGAGGTGGTTGTGAGCTGTGACATGACAGCACTCTACCATAGTGAGACTGTCTCAAACAAAGAAAAAGTGAGTGGCGCCTGTGGCTCAGAGGAGTAGGGCGCCATCCCCATATGCCAGATGTGGCAGGTTCAAATCCAGCTCTGTCCAAAAACTGCAAAAAAAGAAAGAAAAGAAAAGAAAAAGAAAAAAATATATATAAAATCTCATAAGGTGGCTAATAAATTTTTTTTTTTTTTTTGAGACACTCTCTTACTTTGTCACCTTTTGTAGACTGCTGTGGTGTCATGGCTCACAGCAACCTCAAACTCTTGGCCTCAAGTGATCCTCTTGCCTCAGCCTCCCTAGTGTCTGGGACTTCAGGCACCTGCTACAGTAACAGGCTATTTTTTTAGGGATGGAGTCTCACTTTGGTTCAAGCTGGTCTTGAGCTTAAGCAACCCACCTGCTTCAGCTTCCCAGAGTGCTAGGATTACAGACCTGTTCTACTGCCCCCAGCTGGCTGATGAATTTCTTGTTATATTGCCCACAAGAGAACAACCATATTCAGGAAGCTTTAAGTCTATGGGAAGCAGGACAACTTTTTATGGTTGGGATGGATTCCTGTACCATGTGGTCTAGAAAGGCAAAGTCTCTCATTAAGTATTTGTTTAGGCTTCTATGTGCCGATACTTGCTCTGGAGTGTTTAACTAACTCCATCCCTTCCAGCCCTTATAATCTTACACACCCCCTCCTCCACAGTAATCCTTGGACCTAGAGATAGGACATTGAGTAGTAGGGTGTTGGCAGTAAATAACAGGTTGGACCTGGTGGGATTCAATAGTTTTAAATCCTGAAGATATCAAGTAAACTTGCTGTTTACTCAAAATTTGCCATAACTTTGGAAGCCAAAGCAAGAGAATCAGTAATTTTTTTTTTTGTAGAGACAGAGTCTCACTGTACACAGCTCATAGTAACCTCCAACTCCCGGGCTTAGGCAATTCTTTTGCCTCAGCCTCCCGAGTAGCTGGGACTACAGGCACCCACCACAACGCTTGACTATTTTTTTTTTTTTTGCAGTTCGGCAGGGCGGGGTTTGTACCTGCCACCCTCAGTATATGGGGCTGGCGCCCTACTCACTGAGCTACAGGCGCCGCCCCGAGAATCAGTAATGTTTTAAACAAAAAGTCATAAAACAATTAGTTCAGTCCATGTAATTAATTTCTTTCTCTCTTTTTTTCTTTTTTTAGAAAG
Organism: Perodicticus potto; assembly: GCA_963574655.1. Classification (NCBI taxonomy): domain Eukaryota; kingdom Metazoa; phylum Chordata; class Mammalia; order Primates; family Lorisidae; genus Perodicticus; species Perodicticus potto. Next base: position 31,804 of record CAUYRH010084847.1, read on the forward strand.
AGTCTCACTTTTTTACCCTTGGTAGAGTTTGGTGGCATCATAGCTCACAGCAACCCCAAATTCTTGGGCTTAAGTGAGTCTGTTGTCTCAACCTCCCAAGTAGCTGGGACTACAGGCACCCACCACAATGCCTGGCTATTTTTAGAGATGAGCTCTTGCTCTGGCTCATGCTGGTCTCAAACCTGTGAGCTAAGGCCATCCACCCACCTCGGGCTCCCAGAGTGCTAGGATTACAGGTGTGAGCCACTACACCCAGCCTTAATTTCTATTCTGTTTGAGGTCGATTTAGCAAAACTAAATTTAGATATATCAGCGTTCTTTTCTTTAATTTTTTTATTTTTAGTTTTCAGACAATCTCTGTCACCTTGAGTAGAGAGCTGTGGTGTGATAACTCACAGCAACCTCAAACTCCTGGGTTCTGGTGTTCCTCTTTTGCCTCAGCCTCCATCGTAGCTAAGACAGGCACCCACCACAAGGCCTGGCTAGTTTTTCTATTTTTTATTTATTTTATTTTATTTTATTCTATTTATTTATTTTGAGACAGAGCCTCAAGCTGTCGCTCTGGGGTAGAGTGCCTTGACATCACAGTTCACAGCAACCTCCAACTCCTGGGCTCAAGCGAGTCTCCTGCCTTCCCCTCCCAAGTAGCTGGGACTACAGGCGCCTGCCACAACACCCGGCCATTTTTTGGTTGCAGCCATCATTGTTTGGCAGGCCGGGGCTGGATTCGAACCTACCAGCTCAGGTGTATATGGCTGGTGCCTTAGCAATTTGAACCACAGGCGCCAAGCCAGTTTTTCTATTTTTTAGTAGAGATGGAGTCTTCTCTCTTGCTCAGGCTGGTCTTGAACTTCTGAGCTCAAATGTTGGCTCCAAAAACCAAATGAGGTACCCGATGGTGTTGTTCTTGTCTTTTCTCTTTTTTTTTTTTTTTGAGACAGAGCCTCAAGCTGTCACCCTGGGTAGAGTGCCGTGGCATCACAGCTCACAGCAACCTCCAATTCCTGGACTCAAGCGAGTCTCCTGTCTCTGCCTCCCAAGTAGCTGGGACTACAGGCATCTGCCACAACGCCTAGCCATTTTTTGGTTGCTGCTGTCATTGTTGTTTGGTGGGCCCAGGCTGGATTCAAACCCGCCAGCTCAGGTGTACGTGGTTGGCGCCTTAGCCCGTTGAGCCACAGGCACCAAGCCGTCTTTTCTCATTTTTAAGGAATTTTTTTCCATTCTTAAGCCAAGTTAGATTAATTTTGTGAAGAAGAGGCAATGGACCTTTTTAGAATGCATCTCCAAATCAAAATTAGGCTTCTAGGAAAAGAACCATCTCAGAATAAACAAAGGATTGTCAACCAAAAATAGGAGGTCTGGAGCTCAGGAGGACTTACCAGTTCTGCCAGGGGAGGAACTTGGAGTTGGGGGCCCAAAAGGGGCCATGCTGGTCCTGGGCACCAAGTTCCAACTGCTTTTCCAGGGGTTTTGAGTCTTCTCTGAGCCTCATGTCTGGGCGCCAGTCTTGTTGATAGAAAAGAAGGCAGGCTTGGCGCCTGTGGCTCAACGAGCTAAGGCGCCAGCCACGTACACCTGAGCTGGCGGGTTCGAATCCAGCCCGGGCCCGCCAAACAACAGTGATTGCTGCAACCAAAAAATGGCCGGGTGTTGTGGCGGGTGCCTGTGGTCCCAGCTACTTGGGAGGCGGAGGCAGGAGACTCGTTTGAGCCCAAGAATTGGAGGTTGCGGTGAGCTGTGATGCCACGGCACTCTATCCAGGGTGACAGCTAGAGGCTCTGCCTAAAAAAAAAAAAAAAAAGAAAAGAAAAGAAGGCAAACTCTGTAAAATAATTTAAGGAAGTTTATTTATTTATTTATTATTTTTTTTGAGACAGAGTCTCACTATGTTGCCCTTAGTAGAGTGCGGTCAGCGTCACTGCTCACAGCAACCTCAAATTCTTGGGCTTAAACGATTTTCTTGCCTTAGCCTTCCAAGTAGCTGGGTCTACAGGCCCCCGCCACAAGGCCCGGCTATTTATTTTTAGAGATGGGGATATTGCTCTTGCTCAGGCTGGGTCTTGAACCCTTGAGCTCAGGCAGTCTCCCCTGAGCCTCTCAGAGTGCCATGCCCGGCCTCTAAGGAAGTTTTTTTTTTTTTATAGAGACAGAGTCTCACTTTATCGCCCTCGGTAGAGTGCCGTGGCGTCACACAGCTCACAGCAACCTCCAACTCCTGGGCTTAGGCAATTCTCTTGCCTCAGCCTCTCGAGTAGCAGGGACTACAGGCGCCCACCACAACGCCCGGCTATTTTTCTGTTTTGCAGTTTTGCCGAGGCCGGGTTTGAACCCGCCACCTTTGGTATATTGGGCCGGTGCCCTACTCGATGAGCCACAGGCGCCGCCCTCTAAGGAAGTTTATTCTGAGACAAAATTGAGGATCATGACCTGAAGCCATACCCAAAAAGCCTTGACCAAGTGGACTCATGGTGTTGGGGTTACAGTTTGGTTTTATACATTTTAGGGAGATAGGTGTTATTGGTGAGGTCATAAATCAATATGTGGTTTGACTCAAAAAGGTGGGACATTTTGAAGAGGGGTGGGTGTGGGCTGGGTGTGGAGGGTGGGGAATAGGTTTGGGTGGGGAATGAGGGTGGGTAAGTGGTTTGACCCAAAAAGGTGGGACATTTTGGGCTCGACGCCCATATCACAGTCATTATGGTGCTGGCTAGTTTGGTGCTGAGGCTGGCGGGTTTGAACCTAGCCCAGGCCAGCTTAACAACAGTGACAACTGCAACAAAAAAATAGCCAGGGGTTGTGGCGGGTGCCTGTAGTCCTAGCTGCTTGGGAATCACTTAAGCCCAAGAATCACTTAAGCCCAAGAGTTTGAAGTTGCTGTGAGCTGTGATGCTATGGCACCCTACTGAGGGCAACATAGTGGGACTGTGTCTCAAAAAAAAAAAAAAAAAAAAAAAAAAGTGGGACATTTTGAAGGGGGTGGGTGTGGGCGAGGTGGGTGGGGAATCAGGGTGGAGACTTATATGTTATAGGTAGGTTTAAAGATTCTTTGGCTGATAATTGGCTGAAAGAGTTAGGCTTTGTCTAGAAGACTTTGAATCAGTGAAAAGGAACACTTGAGATAAAGGATCTGTTAATCAGAGACAAAGTCCGGACAGACTCAAGTGGTTTGTCGTGATACTGAGGACCTGGAGGTAGGTCTTGCATAGCCTTAGGCCTGTGAATGAGCTACATGGGACATCTCTAGGGAGGGGAAGGGGTATGTGATGAGGCCTATCTGATCTCCTTTCTTGTGGCTAGTGGAGGTCCTTCCCTGGAGGGGGCTGGGGTACACCATCCCAGGTGATTCAGGTGTCTGAGTGCACGTTGGAGTAAGGGTTACCTGCTGTTATTTATTTATTTATTTGAGGCAGAGTCTCAGTCTGTCACCTTGGGTAGAGGGCTGTGGTGTCATAGCTCACAGCAGCCTCAAACTCTTGGGCTAAAGTGATCCTCCTACCTCAGCACCCACCACAACACCTGGCTATTTTTTTTTTTTTTTTTAGAGGAGGGGGGTTCTTGCTCTTGCTCAGGCTGGTCTTGAACTCCTGAGCTTAGGTGATCCACCTGCCTCAGCTTCCCAGAGTGCTGGGATTATAGGCGTGAGCCACCTTGCTGGCCTGGTTACCTGCAGTTAGACCATCTATGTGCAAAATCTAGCTCCACCGTGGTGGATGGTCAGAGACGTTTCCCTTCCCTTCTTTCCCTTTTTTGTTTCTGCAAACATTTTCCTTTTTCTTTTCTTTTTTTTTTTTTTTTGAGAAAGAGTCTCATTACATCACCCTTGGTAGAGTGCTGTGGTGTCCCAGCTCACAGCAACCTCAAACTCTTGGGCTTAAGTAATTGTCTTGTCTCAGCCTCCGGAGTAGCTGGGACCACAGGTGCCCGCCACAATGCCTGGCTATTTTTTTGTTGCAGTTGTCACGGTTGTTTAGCAGGCCTAGGCCGGGTTTAACTTTTTTTTTTTTTTTTTGAGACAGAGCCTCAAGCTGTCGCCCTGGATAGAGTGCTGTGGCATCACAGCTCACAGCAACCTCCAATTCCTGGGCTCAAGCGAGTCTCCTTCCTCCTCTTCCCAAGTAGCTGGGACTACAGGCGCCTGCCACAACTCCCAGCCATTTTTTTGGTCGCAGCTGTCATTGTTTGGCGGGCCCAGGCTGGATTCGAACCCTCCAACTCAGGTGTACGTGGCTGGTGCCTAAGCCCGTTGAGCCACCTAGCCCGGGTTTAAAACCCTAGCCCCAGTGTATGTGGCTGGTGCCCTAGCTGCTGAGCTACAGGCGCTGAGCCTTGCAAACATTTTTCATACTTACAGCAAAATATACCTAAAACCTGAAATTTCTCACTTTGACCATTTTTTAGTGCATAGTTTAGAAGCATCTTTCCCTTCCCTTTTAGTTCCTTAAATTCTAGTTTTGTTCCAAAGGGAAGAGGTCTGAAAGAAAGTATGGTTTTTGTAAATGTGTTGATATATAACTTCCAGGAGAGAATGCACCAGCCACAGGTGTATAGGTCTGTGAATTCTCTCAAGGCCAATAATGCAGGTTGACCACGCTGTTAGTGGCCGGGTCCCCTGTGCCTCTCCAGCCTGGAAGCTATGTTATGCTCTGGACGTTGCATAGGTGGCCAGTAGGTGCCGCCCTAGCCATGTGGGGCTCTCCCTGGCTGTGGTGTCCTCAGTGCCCCAGAGCCTACAGTGCAATCACTCATTTTTAGGCTAAGAGTGATGGTGCCTCATCGGGTGTCCAGGTGGCCATGGTGGCTCTTCAGGGCCTCTCCAAGATGGGGGCAGACAGCCTGTACTCTCAGAGCCTGCGTGGAACCAAGAAGATGGCCCGGCAGCTTCCTGGGGGCTGGGGTGGCCAGCCCCCTGGCCCAAAGAGGCTGCTCCTCAACATCTTCCCGCCGCCCTGCAGTGGTGCTGACCCAGGAGCGCTGTGCTGTGCAGCGACTTCCATTCTCCACCGTGTCTGGGGAGGACCTGGCCGCCTTTGAACGCATCATCCCTGGCAGGGTCACCACAGACTCAGAGGAACTGGAGGCTCACAACGTGGACTGGCTGAGGACGCATCGCGGTGAGTGAGTGGCTATGTGGGGCTGGGGGTGCAGTTTCCTCCCCTGTGTGCCTTTTCATGACCCCTTGAGGTGGTGACTTTAGAGTTCTGAGAACAAAGTCTGTAGAAGTTTGCTGGTGTTGACGCTTGCAGTGGCTGCCCTGAGCGGTGCGTGTGTTCTTAACTACTACGATCTTTTCAGTTCCGTATCATCCTCGATCTGTTGTAACAAAAGACCACAGGCTGGGAGGCTTAAACCACAGAAATTTATTCTCTAGAACTAGCTGGAGGCCAGAAGCCTGGAAGGAAGGTGCTAGCAGTGCCTGCCTGTCTTTTTCTGGGGGCACTTCCTTTTTTATTTTTATTTTTTTTGTAGAGACAGAGTCTTACTTTATCGCCCCTGGTAGAGTGCTGTGGCGTCACAAAGCTCACAGCAACCTCCAACTCCTGGGCTTAGGCGATTCTCCTGCCTCAGCCTCCTGAGTAGCTGGGACTACAGGTGCCCGCCACAACACCTGGCTATTTTTTTGTTGCGGTTTGGCCGGGTCTGGTTTTGAACCTGCCGCCCTCGGTCTATGGGGCTGGCGCCTTACTGACTGAGCCACAGGCACCACCCTGGGGGCACTTCTTGTTGCTTCTCCCTGCTATGCGTGCCAGGGACTTCTTGGCTGGAGGACCTGCCACTCCGTCTTTGCTTCTGTCTTCACATGGTCTTCTCTTATCCATCTGCATCTCTCCTTCTGAAGCCTGTGAAGACATTTGTCATTGGAGGTGTGAGACATGGTCAGCTTCTGGGGCTCAGCCTCTGGGGGTGTTTGAACCCAGGAGTCTCCAGGATTTGTTGATTGATGGTGAGGATAGGGTAGACAAGAGCCAAAACACAGACATTTGGACATTTGGCCCGAAAAATTTTTTTTTTTTTTTTTTTTAGAGACAGAGTCTCACTTTGTCGCCCTTGGTAGAGTGCTGTGGCGTTACAGCTCACAGCAACCTCCAGCTCTTGGGCTTAGGCAATTCTCTTGCCTCAGCCTCCCGAGCAACTGGGACTACAGGCGCCTGCCACAATGCCTGTTTTTTGTTTTTTGTCACAGTTTGGCCGGGATTGGGTTCGATCCTGCCGCCCTTGGTATATGGGGCCAGTGCCCTACTCACTGAGCCACAGGCACCGCTCAGGCCCAAACAGTTTTAAAAATTGAATTTCCAAACTTGCTGAGCTGAAGAAAATTATGGAAAGAGCAGATCTGTTGAAATTTGGGTTTAACTTTTTTTTTTTTTTTTTTTAGAGACATTCTTAATCTATCACCCTTGGTAGAGTGCTGTGGTGTCACAGGTCACAGCAACCTCCAATTCCTGGGCTTAGGCAATTCTCTTGCCTCAGCCTCCTGAGTAGCTGGGACTACAGGTGCCTGCCACAATACCCGCCTTTTTTTTTTTTTGTTGCAGTTTGGCCGGGGCTGTGTTTGAACCCACTACCCTCAGTATATGGGGCCAGTGCCCTACTCACTGAGCCACAGGCGCCGCCCGGGTTTAACTTTTTTTTTTTTCCAGACAGAGTGTTACTGTGTTGCCCTCGGTAGAGTGCTGTGCCATCACAGCTCACAGCAACCTCAAACTCTTGGGTTTAAGCGATTATCTTGCCTCAGCCTCCCAAGTAGCTGGGACTATAGGTGCCTGCCACAACGCCCGGCTAGCCCAGCTATTTTTTGGTTGTAGTTATTGTTTGGCAGGCTCTGGCTAGATTTGAACTCACCAGCTCCAGTGTATGTGGCTGGCGCCCTAGCCACTGAGCTATAGGCACCGAGCCCCTTTTTTTTTTTTTGGAGACAGGTGTTGGGGGGGGCAACCAAGAGAGTCCCTTCCAGGAGCCAATGAAGAAAGGCTCATGGGAGGGAGGAGATAGCTGTGTCAGGTGTGGCTGGTGGGGCGGAGAACTGGTCATTGGGTTTGGCACTATAGGCGTCATCAGTGACCTTGACAGAAGGGATGGAGATGTCACCGGAGCCAATTCCAAGGCATGTGGGAGGTGGGAAGGAAGATAGCACTTAGGAGGATGCCCTGTGGGGATTTATCCTGGATAAAGAGGATAAATTTGGGGAGCAGGGTCCAGAGAAGGTTTCTTTTCATTTTTTAATTTTAAGATGAGAGAGCCATTATTCTGGCTTGTAGGGTTGACCCAAATGATCAGTACATCTGAGAGGGAGGAACTGGCAAGGCTGTGAGTAGTGTGGAGCCTGGAGGGTGTGGGAGTGGAGGATCTGTGTTCAGGTGAGGGAGGTTAGAAGCTCACTGTATGGAAGGCAGGCAGTGGTGCTGGGTGTAGGGCAGAGAGGTGTGGATGTTGTGACCTTCTGTGTTCTCAACGAGATGGGAGTTGGTTGAGATGGAGTGGTGTGGTTTGTGTGATGTGTCCTGGGTGGGCGAGGGAGGCACAGAGAATGCATGCTGGGGGTGAAGTCTAAGTCTTGCCGGGGCCTCTGGGTCTAAGTTAGGTGGGCAAGGTGGTTCCAGTGAGCGGACAGACTGCTGCAGCTGAATGTTGGAGGTAGCAGGCTGGAAATTTGGCCTGGCATAGCTCAGCTGGAAGGTTTCTTTTTCTTTTTCCTTTTTTTTTTTGAGAAAGAGTCTCAAGCTGTTGCCTTGCGTAGAATGCCATGGTGTCATAGCTCATAGCAACTTCTACTTCAGCTCTAGCAATCTTCTTGCTGCAGTTTTTCTATTTTTAGTAGAGATAGGGTCTTGCTTTTTTGCTCAGGCTGGTCTTGAACTCGAGAGCTCAAGCAGTCCATTCACCTCAGCCTCCCAGAGTGCTAGGATTAAGGCGTGAGCCACTGTGCCTGGCTAGCTGGGAGGCTTCTGAGGGTTGGAACATGCACTGGCCAGTTCCTGAGAGTCTGGAGTGTCATCCACTGGGTTGGTGATAGTGAATATTTTAGGCTTATAGTTCAGGTGGTCTCTGTCACAACCTCCCAACTCTGCAGTATTAATGCAAAGGCAGCTGTGGACAAACATATACAAGGGCACGACTATGTCTCCATAAAACTTTATTTATTTAAAAAAAATTTTTTTTGAGACAGTGTCTTACTTTGTCACGTTTGGTAGAATGCATGGCATCATAGCTCACAGCAACCTTAAACTCTTGGGCTTAAGTGAGTCTCTTGCCTCAGCCTCACAAGGAGCTGGGACTACAGGAGCCCACCACAATGCCCAGCTATTTTTTTGTTGCAGTTGTCATTGTTGTTTAGCTGGCCCAGGCTGGATTCAAACCCACCAGCCTCAGTGTATGTGTCTGGCTCCATAGCCACTGTGCTACGGGTGCCGAGCAAGCTCTGGGCATGAAATACATGATGGCATAAAGACTTAGAACCCAATGGATAAAATGAGAGTCCATGAGCTGAAACTGACATGAATAAATAGTTAAATAATTAAGTCAGAGCCAGAGAAAAGCCCTTTTTACAGCAAAAAGTTAGCTAATAAATGGAGGTGCATGGATAGATTCAGAAAAAGTCACCACTTAGCAACCATTGTAATAATTGATTCAGGCAGATAATTAACAAATGCTAAAATTAATGGGTGAATTTTGAGGAACAATAGGGTATTCACATAGTCTCAAAGTCTCCCCATGAAATACTTGTTAATTGCAAAAGGAAACACAGTAACTTTGCAGTGGAGTGGCCTGGCAGGCAGCCATGTCTTCATAAGGACTGGAGCCAACCTTGCCACTGATGGGATTAGTGGATGTAGGAGCCTCTATGGCTGCAGGTGCATGGATTGCAGCCAAGGGCCCAGCTACACCAACCACTGCACGCTATCACCAATACCTGGCCCACTTCCACCAGCATGTAACTTGGGACCCATTTTTCTTTTTTTCACATTTTTTTTTTTGGCCGGGGCTGGGTTTGAACCCACTACCTCCAGCATATGGGGCTGGCACCCTACTCCTTTGATCCACATGTGCCGCCCTAGAAGAGGCCATTTTTTTTTTTGACTGGGGCTGGGTTTGAACCCACCACCTCCGGCATATGGGGCTGGCGCCCTACTCCTTTGAGCCACAGGCACTGCCCCACTTGGGACCCATTTTTTTTTTTTTTTTTTGTAGAGACAGAGTTTCATTTTATTGCCCTGGGTAGAGTGCCGTGGCGTCACACAGCTCCACAGCTCACGGCAACCTCCAACTCCTGGACTTAGGCAATTCTCTTGCCTCAGCCTCCTGAGTAGTTGGGACTATAGGTGCCCGCCACAACGCCCGGCTATTTTTCTGTTTTGCAGTTCGGCTGAGGCCGGGTTTGAACCTGCCACCTTCGGTATATGGGGCTGGCGCCCTACTCCATGAGCCACAGGCACTGCCCAATTGGGACCCATTTTTAACATCTTTCCCACCAGCCTTGGTGCATGTGGCTGGTGCCATAACCACTGTGCTACAGGCACCAAGCCAACATCTTGCTCTTATAGGGAGTTGTGGACCTACTGATAACTGGTTGTGCAGGTCACCTCACTGAGGAAGAGAAGAAAGTGTCTGCAAAGAGCATTCATTCAGGCAGCATTCATTCATTCTTTCGAGTGATTCTAGCTTGAATATCTTTTCTTCTCATGTCTAACTGGGGCTCTTTTCTGTTGCAGGCTGTAGCAAGGTGCTGCTGAGGCCCAGGACGTCACAGGAGGTGTCCCACATTCTCAGGTGAGGCGATGGTGCAGCAGCTCCCCGCCTGCTTTGCATCTTTCATGAGTCATTTCCTCATGAAGCCCGTTGGCAACAGGGGGGATAGCTCAGTATTTTCTCCGTGTGTAGGTGTGGTCTTCTAAAATGTTACCATGTTGTAACTGTGAAGTTGTAGTTATTTCCACCCCGTTTGTTGATGCCCATACCTATTTTCTTTGTTTGTTTTTGGGAGTTAGTCTCACTTTGTCACCGTCTCCGTCAGTGGAATGCCATGGCATTATAGCTCATAGCAACCTCAAACTCCTGGGCGCAAGTGATCATTTTGCCTCAGCCTCCTGAATAGCTGGGACTACATGTGCCTGCCACAACACCAGGCTATTTTTTTTTGAGACAGAGTCTCACTATGTCACCCTCGGTAGAGTGCCGTGGTGTCACACAGCTCACAGTAACCTCAAACTCTTGGGCTTTAGTGATTGTCTTGCCTCAGCCTCCCAAGTAGCTGGGACTACAGGTGCCCACCACAATGCCCAGCTATATTTTGGTTGTAGTTGTCATTGTTTGGCAGGCACAGGCTGGATTCGAACCCGCTAGCTCTGGTATATGTGGCTGATGCCCTAGCTGCTGAGCTATAGGTGCCAAACCACTAGCCTATTTTTTTTTTTTTTTTTTTGAGACAGAGCCTCAAGCTGTCACCCGGGATAGAGTGCCATGGCATCGCAGCTCACAGCAACCTCCAACTCCTGGGCTCAAGCGAGTCTCCTGCCTCTGCCTCCCAAGTAGCTGGGACTACAGGCGCCTGCCACAACGCCCGGCCATTTTTTGGTTGCAGCCGTCATTGCTGTTTGGCGGGCCCGGGCTGGATTTGAACCCGCCAGCTCAGGTGTACGTGGTTGGCGCCTTAGCCCGCTGAGCCACAGGCGCCGGGCCTTTTTTTTTGAGACAGAGCCTCAAACTGTCACCCTTGGTAGAGTGCTGTGGCGTCACAGCTCACAGCAGCCTCCAACTCCTGGGCTTAAGCAATTCTCTTGCCTCAGCCTCCCGAGTAGCTGGGATACAGGCACCCACCACAATGCCCAGCTATTTTTTGGTTGTTGTTGTCATTGTTTGGCTGGATTCGAACCTGCCAGCTTTGGCATATGTGGCTGGTGCCTTATCCACTTGAGCTACAGGCACCACTCCACCAGGCTATTTTTTTTTTTTTTTTTTGGGAGAGAGCCTCAAGCTGTCACCCTGGGTAGAGTGCTGTGGCATCACCGCTCACAGCAACCTCTAATTCCTGGGCTCCAGCGAGTCTCTTGCCTCCGCCTCCCAAGTAGCTGGGACTACAGGCGCCCGCCACAACGCCCGGCCATTTTTTGGTTGCAGCTGTCGTTGTTTGGCGGGCCCGAGCTGGATTCAAACCCGCCATCTCAGGTGTACGTGACTGGCGCCTTAGCCTGCTGAGCCACAGGCGCCGAGCCCACCAGGCTATTTTTTTGAGACAGGATCTTGCTCTTGTTAGACTGGTCTTGAACTCCTGAGCTCAAGGGATCCTCCCACCTGGGCCTCCCAGAGTCCTGGGATTACAGGTGTGAGCCACCAGGCCTGGCCCCACAACCATTTTTAATGCATGGAAGGTGTTCACCATGTGAATACTATTTACCAGTCCCCCAAAGTTGCACATGGGGATTGTCTCCAGTTACATCATTGTAAGTCATGCTTTTGGATATCCTTTGTAGCAAACTGGGGGTACATTCACAGTTGCTCTATCAGGATCCATCCCTGGGGTCTGCCCCTCCCAGGGCTTATTTGAGACATTGGGCAATTGGCTCCGCTGGGGTAGGGAGCTCCAGTTTTTCCAGACACCTACCCATCAGGTGTCCTTGTTGCTTTAGTTCTTTGTAAAAGTCGAACCTGGTTGAAGAGGAGGCACCTTCGATGATTTTGGCCCATGTCTGAGGGATGCTGGGCCAAGGACCAGGGAGCACAGCGGGGGAGTAAAGAGAGTGGAGGTGGTGGGATGTGGGAGGCACAAGCTGAACCCTCTGCAAGTACCATGTGGACACAGAAGACCACAGCTGGGCATTTGGGACTTTCTGTCCTTAGAGAGGAGACCTCCTAGGAACTTAGAATCCGGCCTCCTTAGCATCTCTAACGTATGGACTAGGGCAGGGCAGCCTGGTTAGGAAGTGGGCAGGTTGTGGAGAGGAGGCAGGATTTGGGGGCCAGGCCTGGGTCCTGCAGTGTGGAAGTGAGGACAGGGCCCTGACGTCCTATTATACTTGGCCCAGGCACTGCCACAAGAGGAACTTGGCTGTGAACCTACAGGGGGGAAACACGGGCATGGTGGGGGGCAGCGTCCCTGTCTTTGACGAGATCATCCTTTCTACTGCCCTCATGAACCAGGTCGTCAGCTTCAACAGTGTGTCTGGTAAGCCTGTGCTGCCCATCAGGGCTGCAGTGGGGACCTCCAGGTGTCAGTTGGGATTTTCTTTCCTTGTCAGCCACTGGGACTGTGCTGGAGGGTTGGGGCTGCCCTGGGCTGGGAAAGAGCCAATCCTGCCCTGCCATGCCCCTACGGATGTGTTTGCCATGTGGTCACGGACGTAACCTATCCTGTGGGCCTGCTGTAGTACCTTCCAACTCCAGCCCTCTCCGGAGGTGTAGGAGGCAGGTGAAGAGTATGAAGAGCCTGAAGTCTTACAGGTAGACCCATGCATCAGGGCCTTTGCCTGGGAGCAGGGCTTCTCCAGCACAGCCTGGGCACTGGGTCCCTGGTTATTCTCTGTGGTCAGGGTACCTGGGCACCGTAGAGTGTTGAGCAGCATCTTCGACCCCACCCAACAGATGCCAGGTGCATCCCCAACCCAAAATGTCCCCAGACATTGTCAGGTGTGCCTGGGGGGCAGGTCACCCTCATGGAGACTTGAAGCTATACAGCCAGCTCCTTCCTACTTCCATAATGTGTGTGGTTTTTTTTTTTGTTTTCTTGTCTTGCCCATTTTCTTCACTGTTGTTGTAATCATAGAGTAACTCTAGGTCTGTATGGTCTTACTGGGGAGACATGGGAAGGGGACGCCTCTTCACCTTGGCCCAGGCTCTAAGGCTGATGTTCCTTCCCGGTGGCTGAGTGGCTCTGGTTGTGTCTGCAGGGATCCTGGTGTGCCAGGCAGGCTGTGTGCTGGAGGAGCTGAGCCGCTACGTGGAAGAGCGGGACTTCATCATGCCGCTGGACTTAGGAGCCAAGGGTAGCTGTCACATCGGGGGAAATGTGGCGACCAATGCAGGTGGCCTTCGGTTTCTTCGATACGGCTCTCTGCATGGGACAGTCCTGGGCCTGGAAGTGGTGAGCCTTGGAGATGTTGGTTCCTGGCATAGCAGTCCTGGGGACAAGCAGGTTCCCATATCATTGGGAGGTGCCGCAGGAAAGCGATGGTGTGTCTGCCACCTCCCTGTCCACATGGGATGCTGCAGGGTGCGACACACCAGCAGCCAGTTCCGACCTGGGCCGGGGCCCAGCAGCCTGCTGGAGGGCTGGTGGACACAAGGCCAACTCAACCTGGAGTTAGAGCATTTTGGCTCCTGCTGAGCCTCACATCTCACCACCTTCCTAAGGGCAGAGCTTCCTGGCTCGCCACCCGGTGGGTGGAGCAGACGCAGAGCCTTGTTTTTCTTCCATCTGATAAACCATGATGTTCCAGTAGCTTTGTTTTCTGGCCAGCTGCTGGTTATTTTTACTATAAGTCATGTCCTGTTATTCGCAAACTATACCGCTGAGCTTCTACTCCGAAGTACCAGCAGACAAGACTCAGGCAGACAGCAAAGGAATGTGAAGCCTTTACAGCTGAGGGGTTCTGAGGCAGGTGGGCTATGGGGCAGTGTAGCTCGCTGTCCTCTTTCAACCCTTAGGGGTGCCTGCTGCTTCACCCTGGGTGTGCTCCCCCTTTGCACCAGGAATGCTTCCTGCCTTGAGCGGCTTTCCTTGACTAGCCTGGCAGTGAGCTTCTTGGGTGTGTGGTCATTGTGGGGTTGGGGGACTGTTACTCTAACAGGAAGAAAAGACCCTTTAGCCTGATTGGGGGACTCAGGGAGTTCCTCTCCATGTTCTTCCTGAACCAGACTGGGGTGGGGCCTGTGATCGCTGATGTTCTCGGGTTGTGCTAGGGCTGGTCAGCTCACTTTGAGTGTGGAGGCTGGGGGTGTGCTAGAAACGACCAGCATCACTTGTGAGAATATGGACAGCGGTGAACCTGTTTCTCTTCTCCTCTAGGTGCTTGCCGACGGCACCATCCTGAACTGTCTCACCTCCCTGAGGAAGGACAACACAGGCTATGACCTGAAACAGCTCTTCATTGGGTCAGAAGGCACCCTGGGGGTCATCACTGCAGTGTCCATCCTGTGTCCGCCTAAGCCTAAGTCTGTGAACGTGGCTTTTCTCGGTTGGCTTCCTCGAGTTACTTCTGGGGGTTGGTGTGAGGGTGGGGACGTGAACTGCTGCACAGTACAGCCACTGTCTTTCCTGGCTTCTCTCTGTTTCCAGAGGAGTCTGGGGGCCCATGACCTGGCCTTGCTGGTGTCTACAGAGGGAAAATGGGGTCCCAGAAGTTTTCCCAGTTTCTGGTCAGAGCACACTTTATTTTGTGACAAAACCGAGGTTTTGGTCGTCTCTTTCACCCCATTATGTTTGTTATTCAAAAGTAGCTTGTAGGCTTGGCGTCTGCGGCTCAGTGGGCTAAGGTGCCAGCCACGTACACCTGAGCTGGTGGGCTCGAATCCAGCCCGGGCCTGCCAAACAACAATGATGGCTGCAACCAAAAAATGGCCGGGCGTTGTGGCGGGCGCCTGCAGACCCAGCTACTTGGGAAGCGGAGGCAAGAGACTCACTTGAGCCCAGGAATTGGAGGTTGCT